>JAREIK010001546.1:197711-308396 GCA_029783825.1 Sapria himalayana
AGATAAACAGATAGAACTAGATATTCAATAGATAGATAAATATAAAGATAGATAGAGAGATAAAGAGATAGAAAGATAGACAGATTGATTGAGAAAAAGTAGACAGATAGAACATAGATAGATAGATTGATTGATGATTGATGGATAGACATATTAATAGATTGATAGATTAATAGAAAGATTGATATATAGATAGTAGATAGACTGATAGTCAGATAGATAGATATAATGATAGATAGATAAACTGATAGAATGATAGACAAATAAACATAAAGATAAATAGACAGACAAATTGATAGATAGATAGATTGACAAATAAACATATAGGCAAATAAATAGATAGGCAAATAGGCAGATTGATAGATTGATAGAAAGATAATTAGATAAATAGATAGACAGATTGACAGATTAATAGTTTGATAGATAAAAAGATAGGTAGGTAGACAAGTTGATAGGTAAATATGCAGACTAGTAGAAAAGTAGACAGGTAGATAGGTAGAAAGGTAAATAAGTATATTGGTACATATATAGATATTTAGATAGATAGACAGCTAGATAGAAAAACAAATAGTCAGATAGAAAGATAGAAAGATAGAAAGATAGACCGATAGACAGATAGACATTTAGAAAGATAGTCCAATAGACAAATAGACAATAAATAGATAAATAGATAGATAATTAGATAGTAAAACAGAAAGAAATAAATATTGTAAGACAGAAAGATAGATAGACAAATAGACAAATAGATAGTTATTCGATAGATAAATATACAGATAGAAAGATATACAAATAAAAAATACAACATAGACAAATAGACATATAGATAGATAGATAGATAGAATTGACAAATAGATAGATAAACAGATAGTGAGATAGAAAAAGTAGATAGATAGACAAATCGATAGATAGATAGATTGCCAAATAGATAGATTATAGATAAAGAGATAGTCAGATAGTAGATAGACAGATAGATAGAACGATAGACATTTAGTCAATAGATAGAGATAGATAATCAGATAGAGAAATATATAGATCGACAAATATTCAATAGTTACATAGATTGATAGATTGATAGACACATAGATAGATAGATAAACAAATAGATAGATAGATAGATAGGTAGATACAGAGACAAATAGACAGATAGATATATAGATAGATAGATACACATGTAATTAGATAGATAGAAATAGATAGATTGACAGATAGAATAAAATATAGATAGATAGATACACATATAGATACATAGATAGAAACATAGCTAGATAGATAGATAGACAGATAGATAAATAACAATATATAGATATATCGATAAATACATAGACAGAAAGATAGATAGATAGATTTATAAATAGTCAGATTAACTGATTGACAAATTGAATGATACATATTGATAGATAGATAAATAGATTAATAGGTAATAGATAGATGTGGATAGATGGATAGATATAAACTTGGATAGATGGAATATGGATATATGGATAATGGATATGGATAGATGGAAGATGAATAGATAGATATATGATAGATGGAAAGATGGAGAGATTGATAGATGGATAGATGGAAAAATAGATAATTGATGTATAATGATAGAAGGATTATATCGATGAATAGAAAGACAGATAGATAGATAGATAGGTATATTGATATATAAAAAGATAGTTAGATAGTATATAGATAGACAGACAAAAATATTTTTGATTGATTTATTGTTTGAATGATTGATATGGCATACATAGAGAATATAGCTAATATATATATATATATTATATATATAGACATATACCTAAATAGATAGATAGATAGATAAAAAAATAGACCGATATATAATTAGCTATATAGATAGATAGTTAGATAGATAGATAATATAGATAGATAAATAGTATAAATATATAGATAACAACTAGATAGAAATGCATATAGATAGATAGACATATACACACATAGATAGACAAATAGATTGATTGATTGATAGAACGAAAGATATATAGATAGAAAGATAGTTAAATAGAAATATTGATAGATATATAGAGTGATAGGTAGATAGATATATAGATAGATATATATATATGTATATATATATATAGGCAAATAGATAGATAGCCATATATGTAGATAGAAATAAAGATAGATAGACTCATAGACAGACTGATTGATTGATTGATTGATATATTGAAAGATAGAAAGATAGATAAATTGATAGATAGATAGATTGATTGATTGATATATTGATAGATAGATTTATATATAGAAATACACATTGATAAATAGATAGATAGATAAAAAGTTATATATATATATATATATATATATATATATATATATATATATATATATATATAGGTAGATAGATAGATAGATAGATTTATATATATATATATATATATATATATAGAAAGATAAATAGATAGATTGATATATAAAGATTGATAGATACATAAATAGATAGATAGATAGTTAGTTAGATATACAAATAGACATATAGATTGATGAATGGATAAATAATTAGATAGATAGATTTATTAATAGATAGATATATATATCTTTATATAGATAAATAGATAGACAGATAGATAGATATATAGATAGATAGATAGATAGTTAGATAGATAGATAAATAAATACAATATATACATAGACATATAGATAGATACATAAATAGACAAACAAACAGAAAGATAGATCGATAGATATATATATAGATAGGTAGGTAAATAGATAGATAGAAAGATAGATATATAGATTGATATTAATAATGATATATAGAAAGAAAGATAAACAAATAGATAGATAAACACTTCAAAACATTAATATATAGACAAATAGATAGATAGACAGATAGATAGGTTTGTTTGAGAGATATAGATAAAGAGTTAGATAGATAGTTTCACATATAGATCTATAGACATATAACAAAAATAACACATAGATAGATATATATTTAGATAGATAGATAGATATATATATATATATATATATATATATATATATATATATTTTGTTAGACTAATAGATAGATAGATAAAAAGTCATAAAGTTACATTGACAGATTGACAAATAGATAGATAAAAACTTAGTCAGATAAACAGATGTATAAATAGTTAGATAGATTGACAGATATATAGATAGATAGATAGATAATCATATAAACAGATGGATATATAAACAAATTGAAAGAAATAAAGATAGATATATATATATATATATAGATAGACAAATAGATAGTTAGATATATAAATATAAATATACCTATATATATAGAGAGATAGATAGATATATAGATAGATATGTAAATAGATAGATAGGTTGGCAGCAAGATAAATTGATAGATATATAAATAGATAGATATAGATATATATATATATATATTTATTTATATATTGATAGACATACAAATAGATAAATAGATAAGTAAAATTATAGACTAGCACATAGATAGATAGAAAGATAGCTAGATACATAGATAAACGAATAGATAGATAGAAAGACGGATAGATAGGTATATAGATATATAGATAGATAGAGATATGCATAATTTGATAGAGAGAAAGATAAATAGATAATTAGGTAGATAGATTAATAAATAGAATGATATATATATAAATAGATAGAAAGATAACTAGAGAGATATAGAGATAGATATACAATAAGATAGGTAGATATATAGACATATAAACAACTAGATAAATAGATAGATTGACAAATAGAAAGTTAGATAGATAGATAGATAGATATATATATATATATATATATATATATATATATATATATATATATATATATATATATATATATAGACAAACTGACTAATATATAGACAGATAGATATATAGATATACAAACATACCCATAGATAGATTGATAAATAGAAATATAGATATACAGATAGATAAATAGATAGATTGATGATTGAAAATAAGTAGGCAGATTGATAGATAGTTAGATACATAGATAGATAGATAATTAAATAGATAGATAGATCCATAGATATATAGATAGATCCATAGATATATAGATAGATAGATTGTTTGTTTGTTTGATAAATATATAGATATATAGATAGAATGACAAATAGATAGAAAGATATTTAGATATAAATTCAGATAAATAGAAATATACATAGATAGATAGCTAGATAGATAAACAAGCATATAGATAGATAGATAGCCAGACAGACAGACAAATAGATAGATAGATTAATATATATACAGATAGACATATTGACATAAAGATATAGAGACATATAGACAGATAGATATATAGATGATAGACACATACACGAATATATAGACATGTAGGTATATATAATGATATACAAATAGACAGATAGATAGATAGACGGATATACAAATAGATAGATAGAAGGATATACAAATAGATAGATAGATAGATAGACATGTAGATAGATAGCCTAATAGAGAGATATAATGATAGACAGATAGATAGATAGCCTAATAGAGAGATATAATGATAGACAGATAGATAGATAGCCTAATAGAGAGATATAATGATAGACAGATAGATATACAAATAGGTAGATAAATAGATAGATATCTAGACAAATAGAGCAATAGATAGATAGATAGATAGCAAGATAGATTGATCGACATTTAGACAAATAAAATGATAAAAGAATATAAAGATAGACAACACGGCAAATAGTCAGATATACAAATAGATATATAGATAGATATAAATAGTGGCAGATAGAAAGATAGATGTATAGATTGATAGATAGACAAATAGATGATAGACAGAAAGACAGATAGATATATTGACAGATAGATAGATAGATAATACAACTAAAAATCACCATATTACCGACCAAATATTTGGTCGGTAATTAGATGTTTTTTGGTCGGTAATCCAATTAGTGACCATTTACTGACCAAAAAAAAGTAGTCGTAATTTTGCTTGTCACTAAATATTTACCTCTGAAAAAAATAGTCGTTTGGTAAATTATCGACCATTTACCGATCCTCTCCTGATGATGATTTAGTGACTAAATTATGAAAATTTACTTACCGAATAAATAATGTCGGTACATTGTCTCCAATTGGTATGTAATTAACTATAATTTACAGACCAATCACCGATTAAATTCCTACCATTTTCCAACCAAAAGAATTAAGACGATAAATGGTCTCTAAATGATCGATAATTACCGACCATTTAAAGACCATTTACTGACAAATAAATTCCAACTAAATTTCAACCACTTTCTGACCAAAATAATTTGGTCGGTATATGGTCACAAAATGGTAGGTAAAGCCTAAAAAATTATGACAAAAAACTGACCAAAATCTTTTAAAATCATGGTTTCATAATTGATCTCCAAAGGTATTAATGACCATTAGGAGATCTTTTACTGGCCATTGATAATAAAAAATTTTGGTTGGTTTGATCACAATTCGGTCAGTAATTACCGAACAATTTTTTTTAGTAGTAATTCTGCAGTTGCTTCAAAAACTAAAACAAAAAATACACAAAAAAAACAACAATTTTGATTACAGTTTTGATTCAGTTCTTGCATAAACATTTAAAGATAAAACAACAAAATAAAAATCCAAATAACTTAACCAAACAACTATATATACTGCATTTATATATTAAAAACATCAAGATAAAATAAAAAATTAAAATCCAAATTCAAAGTTTAAGGAATTGAAAAAAAATGTGTGTAATACACTCAATCATCCAACCTAGTTTCATAATAATTATGATGTGACATTTCTGGTCCTCACGGTGAGATGTCGGGTATTGGGATAGAGCTGTTTGCTGCTGCCAGTCCTGATGTGGTTGCTGCAAGTATTATTGTAGATGATGGAGTAGATGTTGTAGCTAGAGTATTATGCCGAACAATCCGAGGTAGATCATCAGTGTTGAACTAATGTCCTCCCTCTTGAAAATTCTTTGTAAGCCAGTCAATATGGATCGCAACTCATCCCTATCATCCTCATAGTCGATCATGTGTCACTCGGTATCGACCAACTGAAAATGTATCGAATTTTGCATCTAGTTCAAAAATTCATCCATCTTCAAGAACAAATTCAAAACTAGTCCTAAAAATTCAGCTTCATATTCTAGTTGTCTATGTGAGTAGAATGAAGATGTCGATGAACCGATGCCATAGATGGATACCTTCTCCTTGTTATCAACAGCTACATACCAAATCTGATTCGCATCAATTGGTGGAGCTGATGAATGAGAACTACCTATTGCACAATCACTTGAACCTGAAGTAGACTTGGAATACGCTTGAGTCACAGCAGCTAACAATTCCTCATATCCTGCCTAATAAAATATACGAAAAGAATTTTAATTCCTATTCAAACAAAAAAAAGAAAAATTAATTTTTTTTATTTAAACTTACATTTGCTATATGAGATCTTTGATAAACTAAAGTCTCATCATTAGCCTTCGCGTACATGTATCTAAATAAGTGAGGAGCACTTGGCTTCTTACCCTCCTTGGTGTCTATAATTACACACAATACATACATTAATTCTATTGAAAATAAATTTCTTATGAGAAATGAAATTTAGGCATAATTGTATACAATTCATAAATTAATAAACATATAAAGTATAAATTAGAAATAATATCAATGCTCATTATGCTCATGCATAGAGTGAGATCCACAAGTATGTGTAGACATGCCACTACCCTCCCCAGCCTACTCTGAGCGATGATTGCAACTCTGTTTAGCACATCTCTTCTTATAATCTAGATCTTCCTATCTGCTTTGCCATTCCTCGAAAACTTGATCTGGGACACTCGAATTTTTTTCTTTATTCTTCAGTCATTTATCTTTGATCTCGTACACCATGTCATTATACCGACTGGCAGCATGTTTGTAGAACACAATTTTGGCTGACTCCTTTAGTTGTGTCCACTTGGAAACGTTATACAATTATAAATAAATAATTTTTAATCAGTGAAAAAAAGAATAAATAAAAGATGTAAAAATTTTTAGGTAGCAATATTTAGCTAAAATTCTCTCCTAATCATCAATTGGTCTCTATGTGTGAGTAATTTTCAATTATCTCCATTAATTTTAAAGGATTTCATGAAAATTATTCTAGGCCTCCTTGAAAAGGAAGTAGACAACACTAACTTCATCCTATAACAAAAAAATTTTAGCAAGTAAGAAATAAATTAAAAAATTGAGAAATCATTTGTTAAGTTTTATATCTTACGGATTATCAAATGTCGGATCAAACTGAGCAATAGAGATAGTCTCATCTGTAAGGTGCTCTGAGGAAGACTCTCCAACATATCCATCCTTTCATTGTTATCCCTCCCGCATCTCTTGATCATTCATCAAAATCTCAGGACCATTTTGTGGATCAGTCAGCTGATGTGCTGCTGTGGTACATTCACAACCTTCTCTGTCTGTTGTGGCATCTCTTCCACCCATGACCCTCTACCAGTTTCGGGCATACCAAAGGCCGTGCTACCTATACCATAACTTGTACAATCTTGCAACATGCTGCCTCTACCTCATCCACGTGCCATACCTGTAAAAAATACATAATACATTAAAAATAAACAAAATGGATTAACTCACTGTCTACTCATTCTCATCAGAATCATCCAAATTTGGTTTTTCGTCTTCATCAGATGTAGTAACATCAATTTCAAACTCCTCTTCAGGACTCATTTCTTCCTCATAATCAATTAAATTTTCATCAACATCTACATATTCACTTGTATCAATCTTAGAAAATGCGACTAAAAGGATGTTTTTGTCACCCACTACATCTTCAATTATAACATCATTGTCATCATTTTGAAAAGTTGGTTCTATGAAATGAGTACTTGGTGATGTGGGGATCTCGATTTGAACCCATGCTTTTATCTTTCACATAGATTTCCAATCCTTTCTAGGACAGGCCCGACACGGATATTCACAATAATAAACCTGTGATGCTTGCACCGTTAAGAAAAAAGATTCATACTTGTTAAATCATTTTTTATCGTGCACGTAGACAAATTTATATCGAGGATGAACAATAATACCAACATGTGGTGTTGGATTGAAACATCCACATTTGAATAACATAGTTTTTTTAACTAGAAGGGCTTCAAATTCTAACTTGATCAGTTCGACTAGACTATCATAATAGTCATATTTGGTTTCTTTGTACATTGATCCTTTAAAGGATATCCCCATATTATCTATTTCCCGGTAGCTACCATACAATTTTGTGTCAATTTTAAAACCATTCACACTATAACCATTGTATGTTCTAACCTCTCTTAGGAGACCTCGTGCTATACTTCGAAGATAATTATTGGAAATTTTATTAGCATGATTATGAACCTATAATCAAAATTAAGTGGATTATTTAGATTATAATTATAAATTTTTATTATAACAATACAATTATTTTGTGATTTTAATTAAAAATAAACATACGTATTTTTCAAAAAATGTTGGAATTCTTTCTTCGTAATCGCATTGATTGCTTCGTCATTTATGTTTTAAAATTCTTTCATTTATCTGTAACAAAATCACTAAAAAATTAAAAATAATTGATACATTAATAGGAAATAGTAAATTATAATGTGTAATAGATGTTATTTGACTATTAGGAAATACTTACTCAATGAATGGTTAAATCTCCGGACAATTAATTAGGACATATAGATGAGCTACATAATATTCATAGTTTGCTAGATACCTTTTCTCTTCTGCACCAATTGTTTTACGTGGAGCCCTGAAAATTTCAAACAATTCATTATCCACATTGTTATAAAGATAAACCTCATTCCACTTTTCCTTTAGTGGAAGAGTTGGATCTCCTTCTTTGAAATAAAATGATGTAAATTTTGTAGCTTAATCCATAATATAACCTATTGATATAGAACCCTCAGCTTGATCCTTTTTCATTATTATATACATTATTTTCCTCAAGTATCTACAAAAAGATTAGTGAAAATTACAAGTCATTTTTGAGTGTATATAAATTTATATATAAAAAAAGAATTGGTTTAGTGAATTAATATTACATTTCTAAAGGATACATCCAATGATAATGGACATGACCAGCAATCCAAGCTTTTGTAAGCCAAGTGCACTGGAAGATGTTCCATTGATTCAAAAAATTTAGGAGGAAAGATTTTCTCAAGATTGCATACTATAACTAGAATTTGTTCATCTAGATTCCTCAACTCCTCATTAGTCAATAAAGAAGAAGTCAGTTGCTTGAAGAATAAAGAAATCTTAGTTATCAGCTCCAATATTATATTAGGTAGGAATTATCGAAAAGTAATTGGTAACAACCTTTGCATTAATACATGACATTCATGACTTTTCATGCCAAACATCTTAATTTTTTTCGCATCCACACATCTCCCCACATTAGAACCATACCCATCTAGAAATCTAAGTTTTTTTACCCACTCCAACATAACATTCTTATGTAATTTATTCAGAACAAATGACACATCAAAATATTTATTGGTGACAAGATTTTTAACAAATTAAGGACAATGATAATATTTATTCAACTTATCTCTTTACTTGTAAGTGTCCTTAGTTGTCCTTGGAATGTTAAATACTTTATTGAAAATATTGTCAAAAACATTCTTCTCGATATGCATAACATCAAGATTGTGCATGAGCAAGTGCTCACTACAGTAGGGCAAATCCCAAAATATACTTCTCTTATTCCACCAAGAAGTCTTAGATATAGTTGGATCCACAACCTCAGCATCAACATTTATCACCTTCCTCAACCCTCTATAATTCAATTCCTACAGAATATTATCCCCATATCTAACTGCCATGAATTGTTTAATAACCTTTCTCTTCTTAATGAAGTCTTTGGCGTTATGTCGATACGGATGATTAATGGGAAAAAATATCCGATGGTTGTCGAACCTCTACTATTTTCCGCTCTTAATTAATCTAAAAGTATTAGAATCTTAAATACACTGAGGACATGCCAACATACTAGTTGTACTCCACCTAGACATCATATAATACACTAAAAAGTTATTTATGGTCCAAATGAGGGCAGCGCACATTTGAAAATTTTACCATTTGGAAATATTATAAGTTTGAACCCCAACACCCTAAAGACTTTCAACGTCGCTATCAATGGATAGAAGAAAACATCTATCTCTCCCTTTGGATTCGTAGGCACCGGCACTAACATAGTCAAAAACATAAATTCATCCTTCATACATAAGTCTGGAAAAAAATTATACATGGTCACCACCACAGGCCACAATGAATATTAGTATTCAGATTGACTAAATGGCTTAAAACCATCATCAAATAAACCCAGGCTAATATTTTGAACTTCAGAAGAAAAATCATGAAAATACCCATCAAAATGTTTATAAGCAGGGGCATCAGAAGGGTGACACATCTTACCATCCTCTATAAGATGCTCTGAATGCCACCTCTTTTCATTAGCTATTGTGGTTGATGCATACAATCTCTACAACCTAGGTGTTATTGGAAAATAGTGCATCTTATTATAAAACACCTTCAACTTACATATAAACAATCTATTTCAAGAACCCATGAACTTTTACTTGTACCGAGCATGCCCACATATTTTATAACTGTAAAGGTCAATGTTATAACCCCAGTATATCATTCAGTTGTTCACACAGGAATCAATGAGCTGTACTAGTAATCCCAAGCCTCTAAATAACTTCTTCATGCTATAGAAATCCAATGGCATCAGATTATCTTATGGAAATAATTCTTGAATGAATTTAGACATATCATTAAACCATCCCCACGAACACCTGTGTCTGTACTTTATTTCTAACATCCTCGCGGCTATAGAAAGTTGAGTATGCTTAGAATTTTCCTCATATATAGGTTTGTCTCCAGCTCGAATCATATCATAAAAATTCCTTCCCTCGTCATTGGGTTCCTCTTTCAGGTTGAATTCAGGACAAGCAGCATCAAAAACTATTTTATAGTGTGTAATATGATTAATATTATCCGAGACCATCTGATCAGCTTCACTTACTGACACCCATACTTAACTCGAACACTTCTGGTGTACTTGCTTTTCAACATGGTATGTCCAAACATAGTAATCTACCTCAAAATAATTTTTATACAAATGCATCTTCACATTCTCAACATTAAAAAACTTGTTATTCTGACATTTAAATAAATTGCAAGGGCATCAGATATCTATACGACCATTCACACACTCAGGATGCCTTAGAGCAAACTCACCAAATTCATCAACTTTATGCCCCCATTCATTAGAGAACATTCCATTGACTATTCGACCCTTGTACATCCATTCACGATCAGCTTACATGACTAGTTAAAAACTTTATTTGATTTAACAAACACAATTGTCTCTAATTATAGTTATATATAATTATATAAACATTTATTTAGATATACAAATATTTATATATAGTTTTCCACATATAGTTTAAAATAATGTTGTATGTCGTTATACATGTAATTATAAATAGAGTTACAAGTGGTTATACATATAGTTACACATATAGTAAAACATATATTTATACTTGTAGGTTTATATATTTATTTATTTAATTTTATATAATTATAGATATAGTAATGTATAGGTATAGATATAGTAAAATACTTTTTTAATATACAACTATATACAAATATATAGTTGTAAATTTAATATTTAAATATAATTATGCATAAAACTTTTATACACATAGTAAGATATAATTATTTATAATTATATATTATTTTACATATAATATATATAGTTATAAATATTTATATATAATAAAACATATAGTTATATATAGATATATTTATACAAGTAGTTATAAGTGGTTATACATAAATATAAACAACGTTATAAAAACAATTTGTTTTAATTATATTAATACATAAATGTTTATATAGTTATAAATATAGTTTATATAATTATATAGACATTTATTTAGTTATACAAATATGTATATATAGTTATACACATAAAGTTTAAAATAATGTTGTATGTTGTTATACATGTCTTTAGAAATATAGTTACATGTGGTTATACATTTAGGTACACATATAGTTAAACATATATTTATACATTATGTTTATATATTTGTTAATTTAATTTTATATATTTATATATATAGTAATGTATAGGTATAGATATTCTAAAATACTTTTTTATATACTACTATATACATAAATGTATATATAGTTACAAATATAATTATATATAATTATATAGACATTTATTTAGTTATACAAATATTTATAATTAGTTATACAAATTGTATAATAATTTAATATTACATTAATTGTTATATAAGAAAATATATAAATGGATAGTTTAATGTAAATTTTGTATAGATATTTATAAACATTAATACATATGTATAAATATTTATATATAACATTATATGGTTATTTAAACATATCAATGTGTATTAATAATATAAAAAGTCAATATATATTAAAGTATAGACATTTATACATAATATCTTTCGATTATATAAATGTATAAAAGTTTATATATACTTTTATAGACATTATTTAAGATTAATATTAAATAAAAGTTTGATTTACTATAAATTATAATATATGTTAAAGTATAGACATTCATACCTAATGTCATAAGATTATATAAATATAAACCATTAACATTAAGATTATTCGGATGCAAACATCATGTAATAAAAATCAAAATCACTAAAACCCTAAAAATAAAAATAGTAGATGAACAAATTTTTAAAAATGAAAAATTATAGATTAATTAATTGTGTCAAGTCAAAATCATGTTAGGTTAAATGAAATCGAAGCAAAAATTAAGAAATTAGGAGGAGAAAAAAACCTAATACCTGAATATACTAAAAAATGAAATTTCGAATGTCTATGTATAATTCAGCGAGACGGAGATGTGTATATTCAATTTGAAGGAGAAGAACAAAGAAAAACTTACTGTGATTAAGAAGAAATATCAAATTTATGTGATTTCATGCTTATAGTTGGCTCAGATTTGGAAAAATGATGGAGTTATGATGATTTAATGTTATAATGATTTAGCAAATGATTTTAAAATCAAAAAATTAAAACATTGAATTACCAACCAAAATTATGGTCGATAAAAGGTCGGTGAGAATAAATTTATAAGTATTTGGAAGTCTAATTTATCGACCAAGTTTAAGGGTAATATGTTTTTCGTCGTTAAATAGTCGGTAATTAGTTGGAAATTTCTATTTGCTATGTCCACCTTAATTTACTGACCAATTTCTAACCAAAAACATTTGGTTGGGAGGTATGGTCGATATTCGGTCAAGAAATGGTCAATAATTACCAACCTAAATATTTGGTCAGTAGTTGGTCGGTAATTACAACATTATAAATATATTGAATAACTACTTTACTGACCATTTTTAATGTTAATATAATTTCAGTCGTTAAATACTTAGTAATCTTTTGAAATATTTTTCGCTAATTTTCTACTAATTTTCAGACCATATTTCCTACCAAATATATTTGGACGGTAATATATGGTCGGTAGTTGGTTGAAAATTTGGTCAAAAGTATTTTTCTCTGATGTATCTATTTAATTCTTTAAATTGGTCATGAATTGGTCAGTAATTACCGACATATATATTTGGTCGGTAAATGGTCAGTATGTATGAAGCCATAATAATTTGAAAAATACTATACCGAGTAATTATAATGATATGTCGATAAATGGTTAGTAATATATTCAAGAACAACTCTACATAATAATTTTCAACAAAAAACATTTGATCAATAATTATGGTCGGTATTTTGTCGAAAATTTTGTCGGTAGAATTTTTTTTTCGATAACCTTTATAGGTCGCAAACTAGTTGTGTTTTGGACAACAATTACCGACCAAATTTTATGGTCAGTATTTCGGTCGATTTATCGTAATTTTTAGTAGTATGTATCTGTCTATCTATCTATTTGTCTTTCTGTATATGTGTATATCTATTTATCTATCTATCCATATGACTATTTGACTATCTAACTATCTGACTATCTATCTATCTATCTATATATCTATCTATCTATCTTTATATCTATCTATTTATCTATATATCTATTTTTCTATCTCTCTATTTATCTATTTGTTTGCATGTCTGTCTATCTATCTATAAATTTGTCTATCTAAATATCTGTCTATCTATTTATCTATCTATTGGTCTATCAATCAATCAATCAATCAATCTATATATTTATCTATCTATCTATTTATATATTTATCTTTCTATCTATATGTCTATTTAATTAACTAACTATCTATCTATCAATCTATTTGTCTATATATCAACCTATCTATTTTTCTTTCTAACCATCTATATATCTATTTGCCTATCTTTATATAAAACTATCTATTTATCTATATGTTATTTTATCTATTTATGTGTCTATCAATCTATGAATCTATCTAGCTTTCTTTCATTCTATCTATCTATCTATCTATTTGTTAATTGATCTATCGATATATCTATCTATCCTATCAATCAATCAATCAATCTGTCTATTTATCTATCTATTTTTTATCTATCTATCTATCTATCTGTCTATCTGTCTATCTATCTATCTATCTTTAAATCTATCTATCTATCTATTTGTATATCTATCCGTCTCAGTATCTCTCTATCTATCTAACTATATATCTATCTATCTATCGATCTATCTATCTATCTATCTTTCTGTCTGTCTATCTATCTATTGATCTATCTATTATTTTTCTATCTATTTGTATATCTATCTATCTATCTATCTATCTATCTATTTCTTTATCTATCTATCTAACCATCTAACTATCTATCTACCTAAATATTTATCTATCCAATTATCTATCTATCCAATAATTTATCTATCATTTTATCTATCTATCTATCTATTTTTTTTCTATCTATTTATCTGTCTATCTATCTATTTATCTATATATCTATATCTCTATCTGTCTGTCTATTATCTATCTATCTATCTCTATATCTATCTATCTATCTTTATTTATATTTATATATTTCTCAATCTAAATATCTATCAATAAAAATATCTATCTATCTATCTGTCTATTTGTCTATTTGTGTATATGTCTATCTATCTATCTTTCTAGCTGTCTATCTATCTATCTACCTATATGTATATCTATCTATCTGTCTGTCTTTCTATCAATCTGTCTATCAGTCTAACTATCTATCTATATATCTATGTATTTATCTATTTATCTATTTGTCTATTTGTCTATCACTATATATGTCTATCTGTATATTTGTCTATCTGTGTATCTATGTACCTATCTATCTATCTATCTTTTTATCTTTTTATCAATATATTTATCTATTATCTCTCAATCTATTAGTCTATCTATCTATCTATCTATCTATCTATCTGTCTGTCAATCTTTATATCTATCTATCTCTCTATCTTTGTATCTTTCTACTATTTATCTATCTATCTATCTTTCTACATGTATGCCTATCTATCATTTTGTTAATTTGGCTATTTTTTTAACTATCTAATGTCTATCTGTCTATATATCAATAAATAAATCAATCTGTCTATCTATCACTCTATAAAATATTAATCTATCAATCTAACTCTCTATTTATCTATCTATCTTTCTATTTGCATATATGTCTATCTGTATACCTATCTATATGACTATCTGATTAAATAACAATCTGACTATCTACCTATCTACCTATCTATATATCTATTTAACTATATATCTATTCATCTGACTATCTATCTATCTGTCCATCCATCCATCTGTATGTCTATCTATATATCTATCTATCTTTCTATCAATTTAGTTGTCTATCTTTCTATCTATATATCCATCTATCTATCTATTTATCTATCTATCTATCTGTCTGTCTGTCTGTCTATCAATCTATCAAATTATCTATCTATCTAATTATTTATATGTATATCAATAGATAGATCGATCTTTCTATCTATCTATTTATCTCTATATCTATCTATCAATAATCAATTAATCTATCTGTCTGTCTATCTTTCTATCTATTTATTTGTCTATCTTTCAATTTATCTCTCTATCTATCTATCTATTTGTCTATCTATTTATCTATCTAATTATCTATCTATCGAATTATTTATATGTATATCTATCTATCTATCTATTTATTTGTCTATCTATCTTTCTATATAACTATCTATCTGTCTATCTATCTATCTATCAATTTGTCTATCTATCTATCTGTCTATCTTTTTATCTATCTATCTATTTATTTCTCTATCAATTAATCAATTTATCTATCTATATATTTATCTATCTATCTATTTCTATGTCTATTTATCTATCTATATATCTATATTTCTTTATATCTATCAATCTATTTGACTATAAATCACTCTAACTATTTTTATGTCTAACTATCTATATATCTATTTGTCTTTCTATCTATCTAACTAACTATCTATCTATATATTTATTTATCTATTTATGTGTCTATCAATCTATGATCTATATTTATGCTTATCTATCTTTCATTCATTTTTTCTTTCTGTATATCTATCTATTTGTCAATCGATCTATCTATATATCTATTTTTCCTACCAATCTATCTACATGTCCTACCAATCTAACTATTTGTCGATTTATCTATCTATATTTTTATCTATATATCGATATGTCTATCTATCTATTTATCTTTAAATATATATATATCTCTTTCTATCTATCTATCTATATATCTATTTGTATATCTATCTATCTCATTATCTATGTGTCTATCTATCCATCTATCTATCTATCGATTATCTTTCTATCTATTTGTCTATTTATCTATATATCTATCTATCTATTTTTTTATCTATATATCTAACTATTGATCTATCTATCTATTTAACTAAAATCTTTCTATATATCCAATTATCTATCTATCATTTTATCTATCTATCTATATCTTTTCTTTCTATTTATCTATCTATCTATCTATCTACTATCTAGTTATCTTTCTATCCATTTATTATCTATCTATCTCTATATCTATCTATCTTTCTATATATCTATTTCTCTATCAAAATATCTCTCTATTTATCTATTGGTCTATCGCTATCTATGTCTATCTATATATCTATTTATCTGTGTCTCAATGTATTTGTCTATCTATCTATCTTTTTATCTTTAAATTTGTCTATCTGTCTATTATCTCTCTATCAATTTGTCTATCTATCTATTTATCTATCTGTGTGTCAATATTTTTATCTATGTATCTTTCTATCTTTATATCTTTCTACTATATATGTCTATCTTTCTTTATACCTATCTGCCTATCTATCATTTTCTTAATCTATCTATTTTTTTATATCTCTAATGTCTATTTCTCTATATATCTATCTATCTATTACTCTATAAAATGTTAATATATCAATCTAACTATCTATTTATTTGTCTATCTTTCTATTTGCATATCTGTCTATCTATATACTTGTTTATATGACTATCTTACTATCTAACTTTCTGACTATCTATCTCTATATATATTTATCTATCTATCTATTTGTATGCCTATCAATCTACCTATATATCTATCTATCTATCTCTCATCTCTCTATCTATTTCTCTATCTATATATCTATCTATCTATCTAAATGTCTACCTACCTATCTATCTATCTATTTATTTTTCTATCTATCTATCTATCATCTATCTTTCTATCTATCTATCTATCATCTATCTTTCTATCTATCTATATATCCATCTATCTACATGTTTGTCGGTCTATCTATCTTTCTATCTATCAATCTAATTATCTATCTATCTAATTATTTATATGTTTATCTATCTATCTGTCTGTCTATCTATATATATATATATATATATATATATATCTATCTTTCTCTCTGTCTGTCTATCTATCTATCTATCTGTCTGTCTGTTTGTCTTTCTATCTATTTATCTATCTGTCTATCTATCTATCTTTTTGTATATATATTTAACTATCTATATATTTCTCAATTTGTCCAACTATCAATATATCTTTTTATCTATCTATATGTCTATCTATCTTTTTTACTTTCTATATATCTATCTATTTATCTTTCGATCTTCTATCTATATATTTATCTATTTATATGTCTGTCTATCTATCTATCTATTTATTTCTCTATCTATCTATCTATCAATATGTCTTTCTATCTATCTATCTATTTATCTATCTATATATCTATTTATTTATTTATTTATCTATCTATCTATCCATTTTTTTCATTCTATCAATAATGATATCTATCTATCCATTTTTTTCTTTATATATATATATATATATATATCTATCTTTTTTTCTTTCTATCCTTCTTTCTTTTTTTAATTCTTTCAATTGATCTATTTTTCTATCTGTCTATCTGACTATTTGTCTATTTGATTATATGTCTATCTGTCTATCTATCTATCTGTATATCTGCATACCTGTTTATCTCTTTATTTGTCTATCTATATATCAATCTACCTATTTATCTGTCTATCTTTTTATCTCTTTATCTTTCTATCTATATATATATATATATATCTGTCTATCTATCTGTTTATTTATTTATCTATCTATGTATATACCTGTCTATTTTTCTTTCTATCTTTCTTTCTTTCTTTTTTATCCATCACTCTATCTGTCTATCTATCTATCTATCTATTTATCTATTTGTATATCTTTCTATATTTTATTTATCTACTATTTATCCATCTATCTATTTATCCATCTGTCTATATATATATATATTTATTTATCTATCTGTCTATTTGTCTATATTTCTATCAAATTATCTATCTATCTAATTTTTATCTATATATCTATTTATCTATATATCTATCTATCTTTCTATCTATTTATCTATCTATCTATCTAGATGTCTATCTATCTACCTTTTTAAACTATCTAGTCTATCTATAATGTAAGTACAAAATATAAGTGTAGCATGAATTTAGAGTAGTTATAAAAATAATAACATATTCATGCACTCTCATGCATATGCCATAAAAAGTTTCAAATTATGAATATATGCATGAATTAATCATCAAAAGTATGATATCAAAAAAAATGATCATAATGCACAAAATGGCATAAAATCTTTTGGGCGAGATCTAAGAGAGATTATTATTTATATAACCTTATACCTAAAATTTGCAAAAATTACATCTGATAAGTTTTAAACTCGAGTCTTACCATCATTGAATGAAGACACTCATCATTATATCAAGACATGACCTCCAACAGATATATACAATACAAAAACTTCATTGGTAATCAGTTATTCAAGTTCTATTTATACACAATCTCTTTTAATTTAAAACTTCTTATGATATTCAGTATGTTAGTATTTGTTTAATCACACAAATATCTCTGACAGATGTATACATGCATTACTTGATAAAAATACTTTTATCTCTAAATTTATGTACATCCCATTACACTTAAGTGGATATACATATTACATCAAGAAATAAACATTCAAATATGTCACAATTCAATTGTGCATGTTTGAAAACATACCTAGACATAACATAAAAATGTATCTTATAAAATAATTTTCAAATTTTGAATTATCAAATATAAGATTAACAATATGGTGTTCAATAATTTAATTTCTTTTATAGAAATAGTGAAATGTTATATCACAATATAAGGGGCATGTATTAGAAAAAAAAATTTAACTTTTATTCATTAGAAATATTATCTATCATAAAAATATAAGTAAAAGGTGCAATTAATTAAAAAATTAAATTAATTAAAAACAAAGTAATAATAAAAATAAAATTTTTATATTTAGCTTAACTAATAATATTGTAAGAAAAAAAAATAAAAAATAAAATATTATACATAGAATAATGTAAAGTATAAATATATAAAACATGCATCATTATAGATTGATTCATCATTTTATGTCCATGATTGTAATGTGATGGTATGAATCAAATCATCATTAGCATGTGAGTATGAATGTAACACTAGAGATGCCCTATATATCCTCAATGTCACATAAGTTATCATCTTTCAATAACTCTTATTTTTTATTGAATTTTTAACTTTAAATCTTCCAAATCTTTCAAGTACCAAGTATCTTTTCTGATATATGATCATAGTCTAGATCTCTTATCTAAAATAATATTTATATCCACAAAAAAAAAGATTACAATACTATGCTAGACATTCGAGAGCTTAGTAGATCACATATCATTTTAGAAGATATATAATATGTGGATTTGTATAATTTCCATCAAATCAAATTTTCATTTTCTTATCATCATGTGATATAATATTATAGTAATTAGTTTATATGTGCTGAGTTAATTTGCTTCCGCAGATCACCATGTTATTCTTCTCTTGCTAACTGAATAAAAAAATATCATCTTTGAATATTATATACATGTCCATATTTGGAGCCTAACTATAACTATCATACATAGTATCATAATATGTAAATATGTTAGTTAATTTTTATTGAATAAAATATTCAGGTTTGCCTGCTTAGTTCATGCAAGTTGATATGTATCTTGATATATTTTCTATCCTTAACCCTAGAATTTATATAGATAGCCAAACAAAGTTGAATTGAAGAACCAATATTCTAGATATATAGTTTTCATCTCAATAACCATGAAACTAAATGATGAGTATCATCTATACTTGCTAAACATGTTAATAATATTGCATATGTATTTGAGTGCAATGCAAGTGATAAGAGTGTACACAAATAAATATATATTTATCATATTATTTAAAACATACAAGAAATTCATAATAAAAATTTATATTAGAGTCAAAATCATTAATAATATCTTCGTTGCTCTTCTATTGACATAATTGAATATCATGTATTAGTAGCCAACATAAGTCTCTAATATCAAGTTGCTATAATTACAAGGGTGACTTATATTCATTTAGAATTTTTTTAGGCTAAATGAAAAATATAGACTTCTAGACTCTTGTTGTTAGTAATAAAAGAACATTATTTTAATTAATTTTCTATTTTTTATATTCATGAGAAAACAACTTTTATTCTCACTTGTGTTGTTGGGTTAATTATATGATACATACACCTAATATGAAAAATTTAAACTGACAGCTCATATCTTATAGTTGACAAACATAATAATAGTAATTTTATTATTCAAAGCATTATTAGATATAATAATAAATATTTTATTATGTATGTCATATTTTATTATGATATACACTCATATATGAAAATATTATCATGAGGATGACATAGATAGTAACTACAATGATTATAACAATGATGCTACTAGGCCTACCTACCTATCTATCAATCAATCAATCTATCTACTTGTCTATCTGTCCATATGGTCTATATATTTATCTATCTATGTGAATATCTATCTATTTGTCTATTTGTCAATCAATATTTATATAAAACTCTATATAATTAAATATAACTATATTTGTAACTATGTATACATATATGTAAGTCTATCTATTTGTGTATTACTTTGTATACATTTATGTATAAATACATATAACTACTAGTTTGAATATATACACCACACACACACACACACACACACACATATATACATAAATATATGTTTAACTATATAAAACTATTTATAACTATATATACTATATGGATAATAACATATAACTATAAATAATTATATCTCACTATATGATAACTAAAAAATATATATACGTATCTATATTTAAATTTATAATTTACAACATATATTTAATATACATTCGTATATATTAATATATACAAATGTATTTTACTATATTTATACCTATACATAACTATATGTATAAATATATATAATTATATGAAAAAATAAATATACCTACATGTAAAAACATAAGCTTAACTATATGTGTAACTATATATATAATTACATGTATAACAACAGACAACATTATGTTTAACTTAATGTGTATAACTCTATATAATTATTTGTATAACTATATAAAATTCTATATAATTAAATATAACTATATATGTAACTATGTATACATATATGTAAATCAATATATTTGATAACTGCATACATTTATGTATAACTAAATATAACTACTTGTATGCGTGTATATATATATATATATCTTTATCTTTAGCTATATCTATAAGTTTAACAATTTATAACTACATATACTATATGTATAATAACATATAACTATAAATAAATGTATCTTACTATATGTATAATTATAAAATCTGTATACATAACTATATTTAAATATATAATTTTCAACATATAATTAATATACAATTTTATATATTATTATATAAAAATGTATTTTACTATACCTATACCTGTGCATAACTATATGTATATATATATAAAATTATATGAAAAAATATAGATATCTACATGTATAAATATAAGTTTAACTATATGTGTAACTATATGTATAACCACATTAAAACAATATTTATAATTATATTTATAACAACATACAACATTATGTTTAATTATATGTGTATATCTATATATAAATATTTATATAACTATATAAAACTATATATAATTAAATATAATTATATTTGTAACTATGTATAAATATTGTAAATTTATATATTTGTTTATAACATTCTATACATTTATGTATAAATACATATAACTACTTGTATGAATACAAACAGACACACACACACATATATATATATACAAAACTCTATGCTTAACTATATATAACTATTTATAACCATATATACTATATGTATAATAACATATAACTACAAATAATTATATCTTACTATATGTATAACTATAAAAACATTATGCATAATTATATTTAAATTTATAATTTACAACATTTATTTAATATACATTTTATATATTAATAAATACAAACGTATTTAACTATATCTATACCTATGCATAACTATATGTAAAAATATATATAATTATATGATAAAATATATATACCTACATGTATAAATATAAGTTTAACTATATGTGTAACTATAATTATAACCACATTTAACTATATTTATAATTAAATGTATAACAACATACAACATTATGTTTAACTATATGTGTATAACTGTATATAAATATTTGAATAGCCATATACAACTCTATATAATTAAATATAACTATATTTGTAAATATGTATACATATATGAAATCTATATATTTGTTTATAACTTTGTATATATTTATGTATAATTACATATAACTACTACAATTAACACACACACACACATAACTATATGTTTAACTATATAAACCTATTTATAATTATATATAATATATGTATAATAATATATAACTATAAATAATTATATCTTACTATATGTGTAACTATAAAAACTTTATATGTAACTATTTTTACATTTTTATTTTACAATATATATTTAATATACATTTTTATATATTAATATATACAAATGTATTTTAATATGTGTATAACTATATGTGTATAACTATATAAATTTAACAATATGTGTATAACTATATGTGTAACTATTAAATATGCAACATACAATATTATGTTTAACTATATGTGTATAACTATATATAAATATTTGTATACCTATATAAAACTCTATATAAATAAATATAACTATATATTTTACTATGTAAATCTATATACTTGTTTATAACTTTATATACATTTATGTATAACTACATATAACTACTTGTATAAATATATATATGTGTGTATATATATATATATAACTATCTATTTAACTATTTATAACTACATATACTATATGTATAATAACATATAATTATAAATGGGATAATACTAATTTGATGCACTAATTTTAAATTAAATGGCAAAAGATATACTATCAACAATATGTAAACACATAGCATTAGAGTGTCAGCTGGTCAGACATAGCATGCTATTGAAATAGAAGTCGTACTCATACCTAATCCCACCCCTTGGTCCTCAATCTTATATATGAACTTATATATGAAAAAGATGTAGTATTTGAAAGGTTTGTATAGAAGATAATTTTTTCTTCTTTAATGTAATTCCTCATTCTAACACTGCATTCTCTATGTGTCTCTTTCTCTATCTCATTCTTTCTGTGTCACTCTCTTCGTCTTTTTCTTTTTGTATCACTCTCTCTTTCTTGTTATTTTTTTTCTCGCTCTCCTTCTTTCTTGCTTGCTCTCTCTCTTTCTCCCTCTCTCTCTCTCTCTCTCCCTCTCTCTGTCTCTCTCTCCCTCTCTCCCTCTCTCTATCTCTCTCTCCCTCTCTCTGTCTCTCCCTCCCTCCCTCTCTCTATCTTTCTCCCTCTTTCCATTTCTCTCCCTCTCTCTCCCCCTTCCTCTCTCCCTCTCCCTCCTCCTATATATATATATATATATCTCTCTCATCCCTCTTTCTCTCTCTCTCTCTCATCGCCCCCTCTCTCTTCGTCTTCCCCTTGAAACTTTAAATTTCTTTCTTTTTTGCTTTCCTTTCGTGTCCATTAGCATATTTTTATCCCTTTATCTAGTAATAGCGTGATTTCTATTAATCTTTACCGTGCTAAAAATTGCTTTATTTATTCATGTAGATTTTTGCAATGCATTGCATTGATATTCATGATATTTAATTTTTAAATATTTATCAGGAAGTAATTTTATTTAATTATTAGTATATTTTGAATTAATTGAATGTTTAATTCAAAATAATGATTGAGCATTATTATTTGTAAGTAAAACAGGATACATGAGTTTAGATCATCAGTGGATGTATAAAAGGTTAATGAAAGAAATTTTGAATAAAAGTTTTTTGAGTGGGCTTGAAAATTTCATCAATTTTGCATATAATCAATTGAGATGGATGGATGGAGAAAAAGTAAGTGTCCATGTAATCATGGCACGTGTCAGAATATCCCTTTTCATAATTTAATACTATAAGATACTATTTGGCTAAATATGGCTTTGTACCAAATTATTTTGTTTGGATTTATTATGGGGAAAGTACAATGGCTCTAAATATTGACCAAAATGAGGGTACTGAATCATTTGATTGGGTGTAAAGAAGCATCAAACACATACCATAGAATAGTCATTGAAACTGCTAGTGCTACCTTCAATATGGATTACATGGATGAACCACCTAATCTTGAAGCTCAGAAATTTTATGAAATGTTTAATGCTACAGATAATGAGTTGTGGCTTGGTTGTAAAACACATTCTCAAATTTCAATTGTTCTTTGCTTTGCCGATTAACCTATATATGAATCTTTGCAGGACATTTGATGTGAGACGCATGAAAAAATTTGATTCAGAGCATTCAAACATTGTGATGGTCCTTCTAATGCATGAGTCTCATATTTACCAATTTCAACTGGATCAAAAGGAGGCCGAGCTTCTATTTTCTTCATTATTCCTGAAACATTTTATTTTTGTACTCTCTTTCTCTCAAAACATTATTGCTGGATATCTTTTAGATATTTGCTGAAGTTGTATGACTATCAACTTAGAGTTGTGTTTGTTCATGTCTATAATTATTGTTTTTATATATCTGTGAATATGTTTGCATGTCCCCAAATTTTATGGGTAGAATTTTAGCCTATTATAGATATGTAAAAGGTTTGGATGGTCCTCTTGGTGCTGGGAATAACACCTTAGCTTCTGAAGCCGTGGGATGAATGAAAAAATTCTTGTCCCATGCAAACAAAGGTTTGTTCTTGACACTCTTATTTTGTGTAGATTTACATTGTCGCAATTTAGATCTGTGATTGCTTTTTATCACTGATCAATGGAATTAAACTATTGAAATATTAATAGCCATTACATTCCTAAATGAACATACAAGTATGAAAAAATTCAATACCATGCAGTCTGTTGTCATTTCAACTTTCATTTTCCTTTTATTTGGTACTTTCTAACTTTCAAAAAATTTACCATGGATTGATACGTGAAGCTGGACAACACAAACGAATATTTTGATGGGCAGTTCATTAGAAATCTTGGAGTAATCTTGATTCAGTAATTTAAAAATAAGCTCATGATTATATCATTGTGTGAAATTTCTAGCAAATGGCCATTGGTATTGCAAGCACTAGTCTATCTATTTATCAGTGGTATAATGGTGTGCTCTTTATTGGTTTGTAAATATACTATGTTATGCTCTATGCATAGGTGTAACAATGTTATCTATCTGCGTGGAGTACCATAGGACAAAGAACTAGAAGATTTTGACCATGCCTGAGAGACTTATATGTGTGTTTTTTATGCCCAATATTATTTTCTTCTATTGCCTTTGATGATATGTGTATTTGGATGAAAGTACATGTGTGTGTGTCATCTGAGGCTATGTGATTATAATACTATAGTATATATGTAAGTATATACTGAGTATATACGTTCGTATATACCGAGTATATACATAAGTGGGTGCATATATTTATTTGAAGACATGTATATATTGTCAAACATACACACCCATTTACACTCACGTGCACACACACGTTTGAATATATAATTGCTCGGGCTGGTTTGGTCATCATCGTGCATTGCATACCGATGCAGGTCATAAAAGCCATGGATATTTGACCTTCCCCAAAGCTATGGCATGAAGATATTTCTAGTCCAGGTCAACCAGGTAGATAGAGGTTGGTCTTAAATCTTTTAGTAATTGTGTAGATATGCAATTATCACATGGTACAAAGCGTATGTATAAGGAAATAAGTTTTCTTGCTGTAGGGTCTACAATGATTGGTTCTAATTATACTAGGTCTTAGAATGATGATGATGATGATGCTCATCTAGTGTCAAGTAATTTTATTAGATCTCACAAAAATGTAATTAATCGGAAAGAAAAATGTAACATTAGCCAATTTTTACAGGCCACGAATACCAGGAGGAATATGGGGTCCTATTTTGGGAGAAGCAGCTCAACGCCTCATTAAAAACTCACTCAAACTCAAAATGGATGGTTGGTAGGAAAGTTCATCAGTAGAGCATTATCGCCCACACCACTTTTGTTATCAACAGCAGCAACAGGAGCAGGAGCAGCAACAGCATCAATATATACATATGTATATACTTGGTATATATATATGTATATACTCATTTCCTTCTGTTGTCTTTGATGGTATGTGTATTTGCATGAAAGTACATGTGTGTGCATCATCTGAGACTGATTATATATACGTAGATATAATACTTTAGTATATACGTACATATAAACTTTAGTATATACATACGTATATACTAGAGTATATATGTACGTATATACTAGAGTATATAATTATGCATATACCAAGTATGTAGTACGTATATACTATTATATATAAGTATGTATATACTAAGTATATATGTACATATATACTACATTATATAAGTATGTATATGCTCGATGTATACGTACATACATACTCAGTATATATGAACATATATACTCAGTATATACGTGCGCATATACTCGGTATATGCTTACGTTTTTGAACAAATGCTCGATGTATATGCTCGGTATGTAGTACGCATATATATCTGAGCCTTGCACAAATGCACAAACTAATGATGAAGATGATTTAGTTTTAAATGATTATATATTGATGTTATGTTTTTGTTTTAACCATGTAACTTTTGTATCATAACTATTTTTGAACTATTTTTTGGATTTTTAATAATAAAAAATGATTTATAGTATATATTTTTACTAAATTTTATATAAAAATTTAAAAATACGTAATTAAATTTTTTGTAAAAAACAAAATGGTGAAAAAAGCATAGGAATGAAAATAGCTATGGACTTTTCCCTCACTAATTTAGTTAGAAGATTTTCTGTATAAATTCAGTTGGAAATTATTAATTAATATTTTTAATTATGATTAAATTTTGCAAGAAAAAAATATAATTAGCTAGAAAATTTTAATCGTTAACAAATTTGCTAGAGAATTTTTTTTTCCTTTAATATTTTGTGATGATGACTATAGCTTGAGATAATTTCTATTGTTAGTCCATCGTTATTATATTTTACTGTCAGAAAAATCCCAAATAGCTTGGAAAGTTTACCGAGCTATTTGAGCATTTTAATTTAGTGCTTGACAATCAATCTATCGATCTATCTATCTATCTGTCTGTCTATTTATCTATTTGTCAATCTATTTGTCGTTCTATCTATTTGACTATCTATATATCAATCTATCTTTCTATCTATCTATATATCTTTTTGTATGATAATCTATCTATATATCTGTTAATTTATCTGTCTATTTATCTGTCTATATATATATATATATATATATATATCTATCTATCAATCTATCTATTTGTCTATCTATCTATCTAGCTATCTATCTATTTATCTATTTGTTTATCTATCTATCTATATGTCTGTTTATCTGTTCATCTGTCTATTAATCTATCTATCTATATATATGTATATTTGTATGTCTATCTGTATGTCTATATATATATATATATATATATATATCTATCTATATTTTTGACTATATATCCATTTATCTATCTATCTATCTATCATTGTGTCTGTCTATCTGTCTATTTATTTATTAGTCTATATATTTGTCTATCTATGTATATATCTATCTATCTATTTACAAATCTATCTATGTCTATCTATCTGTCTGTCTATCTATCTATCTATCTATCTATCTCTATGTCTATCTATTTGTTTTCAGTCTATTTATCTATTTATCTATTGGTTTATCTAACTATCTTATTATTTGTGTGTGTGTGTGTGTGTGTATATATATATATACATATCTATCTATATATCTATCTCCCTGTTTATCTATATGTCTATCAATCTATCTATCATTTTATCTATCTATCAATCTATTTGTCTATTTATTTTTCTATATATATTTCTATCTTTCTATCTATTTACCTATCTATGTATTTATCTATTTATTGGTCTATCTATATGTCTATCTATTTGTGTATCTATCTATTATCTACCCTAATTTTTTGTTGATATTTTTGTCTATCTATCTATGTGTCTATCATTCTGTCTAATCTATCTATCAATCAATCTATCTATATGTCTATCAATCTATATATCAATCTGTCTATCTGTATTTTATCTATCAATCTTTTATTTTGTCAATCTTTCAATCTATCTATCTATTTGTCTATATGTTTATCTATATGTCTATCTATTTATATATCTATCTATCTATATGTTTCTCTATTGATTTGTCTAACTATTTTTCTAACTATTTGTCCATCTTTCTATATATCTAATTACCTATCTATCGATTTGTCTGTCTGTCTATCTATCCATTTGTCTATCTATCTATATATCTATCTATGTAATTATGTGTCTATCTGTGTGTCTATATGTATGTTTGTCTATCTGTCTGTTTAGTCATCTATTTAACTAGCTATCTATCTAGTAGTCTAAATATTTGTGTGTCTATTTGTCCTTTAACTGTCTGTCCATTTATTTATCAATTTGTATGTCTATCTATTTGTCTATCTATCTCTCTATCTATCTCTCTATCTGTCTGTCTATCTTACTATCAATCTATTAATCAATCTATTTGTGTCTCAATCTATCTATTTGTCTATCTATCTATTTGTTTTGTCTATCTATTTATATATCTTTCTATCTATTTATCAATCAATCAATATATCTATCTATTTATAAATCTATCTATCTATCTATCTATCTATATAAGTATTTTTCTATCGATCTATCTATATATCTATCTATCTATATATATATTTATCTATCTATATGTTTATCTATCTATCTAGTTATCTATTTGTCTATCTATCTGTTTATTATCTATCTATTTGTCTGTCTATATATTTATCTATCTATTTGTTTATATATCCATTTATCTATATGTATATCTATCTATTTATTTATCTATATGTCTATCAATTAGTCTATTAAATCTATATATAAATTTGTCTATATCTATATCTATCTATCTTTGTATCTTTATAATATTTTGTTGATCTATCTATCTAACTATCTATCTAATTAACTTTCTATTAATATGTCTATCTATTTTTATATTTTCAATATGTATATCATTCTACCTATTAATATGTCAATCAATCAATCTACCAATCTATCTATAATTATGTATATATATATTCTTTTATAAATATTATTTTATTAATAATAACCCTCTCTTTTTGGCGGAGGAATACCGTTAATACAAACTATCATCTATCCTTAGCCCTTTTACACCCATTCTTCAAATAAAGATAAATTACATTTAACCAATCTAATAAAATGTAATTTTATTTGTGCTATGGCTATCTTAATCTATGTCTCTTATCTTTACCTTTTTCTGCAAGGAAATATTCCTTCTGAATGCTAATGTCTATCCTAATGATGGTAGCTAATACATTGTCTTGCTTTCACAATCTTTCGATGAGTATAATAAGCTTTCTCTTGCTTCTTTCTATGTTTCTGTGCTTCTCTAGTGTCTTATGTCTTTTAAATCTACATATTTGATTCTCCCTCCAGCATTTTTTAGCTAGTTCGATTCTTGAGTCATCTCGTGCCTTCTTTAATCTCTAGCTGGCTTTTTGAGCATCTCTATAAGCTGTCCTCCCAAGTGATTATTGTTTATTGTTGTTATTTATATCCTGATTGACCATTCACCTGCAAGTTTTCTGTCCTGCACAAGATCAATTGTATCATACACATAATTGAAACCTTGTATCCACCCATTCCTATTCAAAACAAATTAGCAATTGGCTTGCTACTTCAGGAACCGATCCATTGCTGTTCAGAATTGTTTGAGATGTTCTGCCTTCTTCCATCTTTTTGCTTTTCATTCCTTCACTGTCTTCTATAACTTTTACAGGCTACACCTATATATAAAAGACTTCCAGCAAACAACCAGAAACAGACCTCCAGCAACACCCATTTTAAAGGAACAGACTTCCAGTAACACACACTTAATAACACAGACTTCCAGAAAATATAGCACAGACTTCCAGCAAAAGACTCTATATAATACCAACTTCTAACAATATCATTTAAATTGATCTAGCCTTCCATTCAGTATAATCCACTGAGCTAAGGACTGAAGGTCGCATTATGCAGATTCATATGTACCTGCAGAACATACTACATATCTATACATCCATTACCTTTTCCCAAGCCAATCTCCTAATGTTATTTCAAATTAGTTTCGGTTTCTTCTTTCATTTCTACTTGTAGAAAAAAAATAGAAAAACCATGCATACAAAGGCCACTTACCTTATCTCGATCACCCCCAAGACCAGGGTGATCCCTTATATGGTCTTATTTGCCTATTTAAATGACAAGTTCTAATTAATATTTTTATTCTTTCTAATATAAGGAAAATCCTTACTATCAAGTTTTAATATTCCAGTAAATTTTTTTGGTAAACTCTCTTCATTATAATCCTGATCACCTTTCTTTCTATCTATTTAGACATCTTTCTGTATAACTATCTATTTTCTCTCTATATGTCTCTATGTCTATATGTTTATATGTCTATCTATATGTCTATCTATCTCTCAATCAATATTTTTGTCTGCCTATTAGTCAGTCTATCAGTTAGTCTATCTATCAATCTATCTATCTGTCAATATATATGACTGTCTAACTATCTATCAATCTTTCTATTTCTGTATATGTCTATATATCTTGGATATATCTATTTGCTATATGTCTGTCTATCTTTCTAATTATCTATCTATCTATCTTTATATGTATCAGTCTGTCTGTCTATTTGTCTATTAATCTATCAATCTATCTAGCTATTTATCTATCTACCTACCTACCTACCTATCTATCTATCTAACTCTCTATCTATTATTCTATATATCTATCTTTCTCTCTAGCAATCTATCAAACTATATTTCTATCTATCTGTCTATATATCTATCTATATTTATGTCTATTTATCTGTCAATCTATCTATTTGTGTAATAAACGGTCTAATAATCAATCTATCAATATATCTATCGATCAATCTATCTATTTGTCTCTGTGTCTATCTATATATCTATCAATTTATCTATCTTTCTATCTATCTATTTGTTTATGTATCTGTCTAACTATCTATTTATTTATCAATCTTTCTTTTTGTCTATCAATTAGTCTATCAATCTATTTATCAATAAATCTATCTATCAATCTATCTAACTATGTATCTATCACCATATCTATAAATTTATCGACTTATCAATCTATATATCAATCTGACTATCAATTTGTTTATCTATATGACTATCTATCTATCTGTTGATCTATTTGTCTATTTATATGTCTATCTGACTATCTATTTGTCTATCTATCTCTCTATTTATCTAAATATCTATCTGTTTGTTATCTATCTGTCTTTATGTTAATATATCTGTCTATCTATCTATCTATCTATCTTTCATTCTTTCTTTTATTCTATCTATCTATCTATCTTTTTTATCAATCTATCTATCAATCTATCTTTTAATCTATTTATTAATCTATCTATTAATTTGTCTATCTGTATATCTATCTAAATATCTATCTTTCTATCAATCTACATGTGTATCTTTCTATATCTTTGTCTATATTTTTTTGTATATCTATTTGTATATCTATCTGTTTATCTATCTATTTATCTATCTATTTGTCTAATTGCCTATCTATCTATCTATCTACAATATGTCTATGTATCTATCTTTCTTTCTTTCTATCGACCTATTTATATGTCTACATATATATATATATATCTAGCTATCTATCTATTTGTCTATCTATGTATCAGTCTGTCTTTCTATTATCTATCTATCTTTCTTTCTTTCTATGTGTATATATATATATATATATATATATATATATATATATATATATATATATATATATATATATATATATATATGTCTGTCTGTCAATCTATCTATCTGTTTGTCTACCTGTCTATTTGTAAGTCTATCTATCTATCTACTTGTTTGTCTATTTGTTTGTCCTTTTGTCTACCTATCATTTATCTATCTATATCTCCATTTCTATTTATCTATCTATCTATCTATGTGTCTCTCTATCCGACTTTCTGTCTATCAATCTATTTATCTATTTGTATGTCTATATGTCTATCTATCTGTGTATTTGCATATCTATCTATCTATCAATCTATTTGTATATATTTTGAATGTCAATCAATCAATCTATCTATCTATCTATCTATCTATTTGTGAGTCTATCTGTGTGTCTATCAAAGTGTATATCTTTCTATCTATCAATCAAAAAGTCTATCTATCTATCTATTTATCTATCTATCTCTCTATCAATTATATAGCTATCTATTTGTTTGTAAATCATTCTGCCTATCTATCTATTTATATACCTATCCATATGTATGTCAATCAATATATCTGTCTATATATCTATTTGTCTATATCTATCTGTCTTTTTATCTTTCTATATATCAGTCTATCTATCTTTACGTCTATCTTCCTATATATTTGTCTATCTATCGATATAATAATCTTTCAATATATCTGTCTAATAATATAACTATCTATTTATCTATCTATCTAGCTATCTACGTGTCTATCTATCTATCTATGTAAAAATCTATCTTTATATCTATATATGCTTCTATTTATCTTTCTATCTATCTCCCTCTTAATTTGTCTATCTATCTACTTGTCTATTTATCTCAAAATCTATCTATCTATATTTCTATCTAAGTGTCTAACTATCTTTATATATTATCTTTCAATCTATATGTCTATCTATCAATCTGTCTGTATGCCTATATATCTATCTAGCTATCTATCTATCTATCTACATATCTATGTGTCTATCTATCTATCTATATATATTCTTATCTATCTATCTATCTGTTTATCTATTTGTGTATGTATCTAACTAACTATCTATATATCTATATGTCTTTCGATCAGTCTATCTAGTTATTTATTTATTTGTCTATCAATATATGTATCTATTTATTATTTGACTATCTATCTGTGTATGTATATATATATATATATATATATATTTATCTATCTATCAATTTGTCTATCTATTTATCTATTTATATATCTATCTATCTTTCTATATATATATATGTGTGTGTGTGTGTGTCTGTCTATCTATCGATCTATCTATCTGTATATGTATATATCTATCTATCTGTCTATATATCTATCTATCTCCCTATCTATTATTTATATATCTATGTGTATATATATATATATATATCTTTTTATTTATTTATCGATCTATCTACCTATCTTTCTATCTCTCTATGTCAATTTATCTATCTATTTGTCTATATATCTATCTGCTTGTCTATCTATCTGTTAATTTATATGTCTATCTATCTTTTAATCTACTTATATATATGTCTATCTATCTGCTTGTCTAAAACATAACAATCTATCTATTTATTAATATATTTATATATCTATCTATCTAACAATTTATCAATCAATTAATCAATCAATCTATCTATCTATCTATCTGTCTATCAATTTGTAAATAAATTTTTTTTCCATCTATATATCAATCTATCTATTAATTTTGTATCTTTTAATCTATCTATCTATCTATCTATCGATCTATCTATCTATTTATCATTCTATCTATTAATATGTCTATCTATCTGTATATATATATATATATATCTATCTATCTATATATTTGTCTATATTTCTATCTATCTATCTTTCTTTCAATCTCTCTATCAATCTATCAATCAAACTAACTATATATCTCTCATTTTGTCTGTATATCTATCTATGTGTTTGTTTGTTTGTTTGCGTGTCTATTTGTTTGTCTGTCTATTTGTCTATATATCTATCTATTTCTTAATTTTTTGTCTATCTCTCTATCTACCAACCAACCTAATTGTCTGCCTGCCTGACAACATTCTTGCTTTTTTATCTATCTATCTAGCTATTTATCTGTTTATCTATCTATTTGTCTATCACTTTTTCTATATATGTGTATGTTTATCTGTCTGTCTATCTATCTATCTATCATCTATATATCTATCTATCTTTTTATCGTTGTATCTCTCTCTGTTTATCTATCTATCTTTCTATCTATTTGTATGTCTATCTAACTATATATATATATATATCTATCTATCTATATTTTTATCTATATATCTATTTGACTATCCTTTGTCTATCAATCTAACAATCTACTTGTCTATATATTTATCAATCTATCTGTCTATCTATCTATCAATATATCTTTTTATCTATTTGACTATCTATCTATCTCTCTATCTATCTGATAATCTGTCGATCTATATGTCTATCTATTTGTCATTCTATTTATCTATCAATCTATCTATATGTAAATCAATCAATTAATCAATTCTATCTATCTATCAATATGTCTATCAATATATCCATCAATCTGTTTATCAATCTTTCTATCAATCAATCTATCTTTCTGCCTATCAATCTTTCTATCAATCAATCAATCAATCAATCAATCAATCTATCAATCTGTCTATATAGGTATCTATATATTTGTTTATCTATCTATCTATTTGACTATCAATCAATCTATCTATCTATCAATCTATCTATCTATCTATTTATTTGTCTATCTATCTTAATATCTATCTGTCTATCTATCTATATATTTTTATATCTACATGTCTAACTAACTATCTATCTATTTATCTTTTTCTTTATTTATCTATATATATATATATATATATATATATCTCTATCTACATGTCTATCTACCTAATATACCAATCTATCTATCTATCTATCTATCTATCTATTTATTTATTTGTCTATCTATATTTCTAATTATCTTTCTATCTATCTAACTATCTATGTATCTATCTATCTATCTATCTTTATTTCTGTCTATCTATTTGTCTATCTATTTGTCTATCAATTTGACTATCTATCTGACTATATATCTGTCTTTCAAACATCCTATCAAAATATCTGTCAATATATCTATATATATATATATATATATCTCTCTCTCTCTCTATCTTTCTTTCTTTTTATCTGTGTCTATCAGTCTATCAATCTATCTATCTTTCTGTCTAACTCTCTATTTTTCAAACTATTTATTAATCTATCTATCTAAGGGTCTATCTATCTATCTTTCTTTCTTTCAATCTTTCTATCTATTTGTCTATCAATCTATCTAAAAATCTGTTGATCTATCTTTTTATCTATTTCTCTATCTATAAATTTCTCTATATTTTTATTTAACTAACTATCTATCTATCAATCTATCTATTTCTTTATTAATTCATCTATTAATCTATCTATCAATTAGTCTATTAATCTGTCTATCAATCTGTCTATCAATCTGTCTATCAATATGTCTATCTATTTGTCTATTAATCTAACTATCAATCATTCTATCCATCTATCTTTCTATTTATATATTTGTCTATCTATCTATTTATTTTTGTTGTTTATCTCTCATTCTATCCATTAATCTATATGTTTATCTATATGTTTTAATATCTTCCTATCTATCTATATGTGTATCAATCTAAATATCTCTCTATCAGTATGTCTATCTATCTGACTATCTATGTATCTATTTATTTATGTTTCTATCTGTTTGTCTATGTATCTATCTATCTATTTTTATATCTATCTATCTATATGTCTATTTATCTGTTTATCTATCTTTCAATCTATTTGTCTATTTATTTGTCTATCAATCAATCGATCTATCAATCTATCTATATATTTGTCTATCTATATGTCTGTTTATCTATCTATCTTTCTTTCTTTCTTTCTGTCTCTATATTTTTTGATCTATCTATCTATTTATCTAATTGTCTATCTATATATTTGTCTATATATGTGTCTATTTATATTTGACTATTTTTCTATCTGTCTGTCTATCAATCAATTTATTTATTTATCTATTTCTCTACCTCTCTTTATATTTATATCTCTATCTACCTAGATATTAATCTATCTGTCTATATATATGTCTATCTATCTATCTATCTATCTATCTAGCGATCTATCTGTCTGTCTGTTTGTCTGTCTGTCTATTTATCTGCTTATCTATCTGTCTATCTGTCTAACTATCTATTTGTCTATCTATATGTATATTTATCTTTTCATTCTATCAATCTATCTCTCTTTTTGTCTATCTATCTGTATATTTATCTTTTCATTCTATCTATCTCTCTTTTTATCTATCTTTCAATCTATCTATCTATTTATATATCTATCTATCTATCTATCTGTATATCTATCTATCGCTTTTTGTTTATCTATCTATCTATTTATCTACATGTCTATCTATCTATCTATCTATCTATCTATTTGTCTATTTATATATCTATATATCAATCTATCAATATAATTGTCTATCTATCTCTCTATCTAATTATCTATCTACCTTTTTATCTTAATGTCTATCTATCTGTTTATCTTTTTTTCTATCTATTTATCTAATAATATTTTTTTCTATCTATCTAATAAATTATTTATCTATCAATGAATCTATCTATCTATCTACATATCTATCTTACTATCTACTTGTCTATAAATTATGTCTATCAATCTATTTATCAATGTATCTATTATGCTGCCTATCAATTTGTCAAGATAGATAGTTAAATAGATAGAAAGATTTATAAGCACATAGATATATGGATAGATAGAAATATAGATATACAAAAAGACAGATAGACAATTTGACTGAAAGGTAGGTAGACAAAAAGTATGATAGATAGATAGACATACAAAGAGATAGGTAGATGTATAATCATATATATAGACTAAAATATAGATAGATAGATAGATAGACAAATGGAAATACATGTTGATAGATAGATAGATAGATAGATATACAAATAATTAGATAGATGGATAAAGGGTTTGATAGATAGTTTAATAGATAGATTAATAGATAGTTTAATAGATAGATTAATAGATAGATTTAATCACAAATTAAAAGATATATAGATTAAAAAAAAGACAGATAGAGAGATAGATAGATAGATAGATATATAAATAAATAGATAGTTAGATAGACAATAAGTATATAGAAAAATAGAGACACATATAGATAGACATATAGATAGATATATAGATAGGAAGACAGAAGATATATAGACAGATAGATAAATAGATAGATAGATAGATCAAAATATAGACTAATAAATTGAGAGAAAGATATATAGATAGATAGATAAACAAACATATAGGTCGACATATACATAGACAGATAAATAAATAGATAGTTAGATAGATAAATAGATAGATAGATAGACAAATAGATAGATAGATAGATAGATAAATAGAGGTATATATAGATAGACTGATAGATATACATATATATAGATAGATACATAGGTAGAAAGGTAGATAGATGATACTTAGAAAAATAAATAGTTAGACAAATAGATATATGAATAGATAAATAATTATATTCATAGATAGATAGACAAAAACATTGACTTATAGATAGATAGATAGACATACAAATAGAAAGATAAATATTTAGATAGATAGATAGATAAATACATTGACAGATATATAAATAGTTAAATGGACAACTAGATAAGTAGAAAGATAGACATAAACATTGACACACAGATAGGCATAGAGATAACCAGATAGATAGACATATAAATTTAAAAATTGATAAAAAATTAATAAATAGTTTAATAAATAGATAGCTTGATGATAGGTGGGTTGATTGATTTACAGATTGACAAATTGATAGACATATAGATATACAGAATGAGAGACATATAGAGAGATAGATATATAGATAGATAGAAAGATAGAAAGATAGATAATAGTGAGATTTTAGACAGATAGAAATTTTATTAGACAAAAAATGGACAAATACATAGAGAGATAGATATATATAAAAATATATATACACATACACACACACACACACAGCTAGATATATATTTTGATAAATATATAGAAAGATATTTTAGAAAGATAAATAAATAGATAGATAGATAGATAGATACATAGATGGATTTATACAAAGAATAGATAGATAGATAAATCACAAAGAGAGATATATTGATAAAGATATTGATATAAAGAAAGAAAGATAGATAGATAGATAAATAGATATAAATAGATACATAAATAAACAGGTAGATAGATAGATAAATAGGTCGATAACTAGACTAATAGATAGATAGATAGATAGATAAATAGATAACTAGTTATATAGATATACAGATAGACTGATAGCAATATAGACAAATAGATTGTTATATAGATAGACAAACAGATAAAAAGACAAATAAATAGTAAAATAGATAGAATGATATAAAGATAGATAGTCTAGCAATTATTCAGCCAGAGAGACAATCAGGTTGGTAGGCAGACATAGAGATATACAAACAAATAAATATACATATAAAATGATAGAAAAATAGACAAATAAGCAAATAGATAAATAGACAAATAGACAAACAGACAAACAGACAAACATATAGACAACTAGATATATAGATAGACAGATAAATAGATAGATGGATAGACAGACAGACATCCAGATAGATAGATAAATAGATAGATAGATAAATAGATAGATAGATAAATAGATAGATAGATATATAAATAATTTCATAGTGTGATTGATAGACATATAGATAGAAAAATTGATAGATAAATAAACTGATAGATAGATAGAAAAATAGGAAAAAAGAAAGATTGATAGATAGATACACAGATTGATAAATAGAATGATATACAAATTGATAGATTAATTGATATACATATTGATAGACCGATTAATAGATATATTGATAGATAGATAAATAGACAGATTGATATACAAATTAATAGATAGCTAGATAGACTGATTGACTTACTAATAGATAGATAGATAGAAATATAGATAGACAAATAGATAGACTGATAGATAAATAGATATATAAATATATTATTAGACTAATATATAGCTAGATAGATAGATAGATAGGTAGATAAATAGTCATATAGATAGACAGATATATATATATATATAATGATAAATAGACATATAGATAGACAAATTGATAGACAGATAGATTGATTGATTAATTGATTGATAGAAATATAGATAGACAAATAGATAGACTGATAGATAAATAGATATATAAATATATTATTAGACTAATATATAGCTAGATAGATAGATAGATAGATAGATAGGTAGATAAATAGTCATATAGATAGACAGATATATATATATATATATATAATGATAAATAGACATATAGATAGACAAATCGATAGACAGATAGATTGATTGATTAATTGATTGATAGAAATATAGATAGACAGACAGATATATATATATATATATATATATGGATAGATAGAAAGATAAATAGGTAGATAGACAGATAGATATATAGACAGATAAATAGGTAAATAAATAGAAAGATAGATATACATATAGAAAGACAGCTAGAGAGACTGAAAGATAGATAGATAGATAAGTTGTTAGTTAGACATATAGATAGATAGGTAAATAGATATATAGTTATATAGATAGATAGATAGATGTATAACAAGTTGATAAATAAATAAATAGATAGATATATAAACATATAGATAGATTTATAGATAGATAGATAGATATACTATTAGATAGAAAGATATATAGATTAATAATATAGATAGATACATAGAAAAATAGTTAGACATATATATAAACTAATATTTAAACAGATAGATAAATAAATAAACTTATAGATAGACAGATATATGGATAGACAGACAAAAAGCTAGACAGAAAGACATGCAAGTTATTACGCAGGTAGACAATCACACATGTATGCATATAGCTAAACAAACCAACAAACAAATAGAAGCATAGAATGATAGACAATCATACAATCTGAAAAAAGACAGACAAATAGATAGATAGATAAGTTGATAGATAGGTAGATAGAAAAATAGATATATAAATAGATAGATAGATAGTTTGATATGAGATTGATAGACAATTAGATATAAAAATTGATAGACTAATAGATAGATAAATAGATTGTTAGACAAATAGGTAGACATATAGATAGAAAGATAGAGAGATAGATAGACAAATAGACAGATAGTTTGATACATAGAAAAATAGATAGATTGATAGACATATTTATAGATTGATTCTTAGAAAGTTTGATAGTTCGATTGATAGATAGCCAAGTAGATAGACATGTAGATAGACTAATAGATAGATAGATAGATAAATTGATAAATATATATATATATATATATATATATATAGATAAATAGATATACATATATATAGATAGAAATTAGATAGAAATATAGACAGACAGATAGATAGACAAATATACAATAAAACAGATAGATAGGTAAACAGATATACAAATAAGAAAGTAGTCAGATAGGCAGTCAATTATGCAGGTAGGTAGACTTATAGATAGAAAAATAAACAAATCGGCACATAAAATGATAGAAAAATAGACAAACAGACAAACATATAGACAAATAGATAGTTTGATAGAGATACAAATAGATAGACAGACAGACAGACAGATAGATAGATAGAAAGATAAACACAGAGATAGATAGAAAGATAAATAGATAGATAGTTTGATAGAGAGATTGATAGACAGATAGATAGACAAATTGATAGACATACACATAGTTAGATAGATAACTAGATAAAAATAAAATTGATTAATAGATAGATAGATTGATAAATAGAATGATATAAAAATTTATAGATAGATTGATAAATTGATTGATAGACAGATAGATAGACAGATAGGTAGACAAATAGATAGACAGATAGATATATAGATAGATAGATTGATAGATAGACATATAGATAGACAGTTAGATAGAAAGATTGTAGATAAATATATATATAGAAAGAAATAAAGATAGATTGAATGATAAATTGACATATAGATAGATAGATCAATAGACAGATTGAAAGAAAGATAGATAGATAGATAGACAGAAAAATAGATAGATAGATAAATAGATACACACACACACACACACAAATAGATAGATAGATAGATACATAGATAAATAGATAGATAGACAAATAGATATACAAATAGATAGAAATATAGTTATATAGATTGATAGATAGATATATATATATATATAGATCATTAGATAGATAGATAGATAGGCTGTTAGATAGATAGACAAACAGACAGACATATAGATAGATAGATAGGTAGTTATATAGACAGATATATAGATAGATAAATAGATAGACAAGTAAATAAATAATTAGATAGATATATAGATAAACATATAGGCACATATATAGATAGACAGATAGATAGATATATAGATAGATGGAAAGATATCTAGACAGATATAGATAGATAGATGGACAAGTAGATTAATAGATAGATAGATAGACTAAAATACAGACAAATATATATCCAAAAAATAAATAGATTGATATATAAATAGTCAGATACATACACAGATAGAAAGATATATAGGCAGTTAGTTTTACAAATAGACTATAAAATAGATAGATCACTATAACAAAAATTCTAAATAGCTAGACAAATATCCCTAGCTAAATGGGTTTTCTCCGTCTCTAAAATATAATAACGATTGATTTATTATGGAAGTTTTCCCATGTTAAAGTGCTTGTGGTAAAATATTAATGAGAAAAAAATTCCCTAGCAAAAACTTAACGACAGAAAATTCCCTAGCTAAATTTATTTTTCCAAGCTAATTTTTATCATAATTTACATCTACAGAAATATCACTAGCTAAATTTTGAGGGAAACATTCCTAACTATTTTTATTCCAAAAATATTTTCACTAAATTATTTTTTTTACGAAAAATTTAATTATATATTTTAAAGATTTTATTTTAAACTGAAAAAAACATAACCTATAAAACATTATTTATAATTTAAAAAAATAAAAACAATTAATAATTTATTTCGATATAATATGCAACATAGTTAAAACAAAAACATAATAAAATTTTATTACATATTATTCTTCATCGATGTATCTAACGATAGTGTATAAATTATAATTTGTTCATGAAATTTACATTGCTTTCTCTCCCCCATATCCTCTGATGACCATCTTTCTATTGTGTCAAAGCTTTCCTAGTGGCGCCGCATCATGTCTAGTAAAAAATTCCTTTGCTTCTATAAGCTTCGTATGAAAAATATTTTGGTACCATATCTGTACGAAAATTAAACAAATCAATCAAATCAACTTAAATAAATAAAAAAGGTTTTGTTTTGATAAATATATACTAATGCAGAATAAATATACATATATACTATAGTATATATGTACATATATTATGCAGAAAAAAAGATTCTATTCTGTAAAATTATGCAATACAACTTATACCTTATATATAATGCTATAGTATATATGTACAAATATATATATACATATGTGTGTGTGTGTACATACATACATCAACATATATGTTTAGTTACATATACAAAAAAATATATATACCATAATATATATTCTGTATATATAATATTTTTTGATAATCTATTTGTATAACCAAACATTTCTGTTTTCATATTTTCATTTAAGAGCATGATAGAAAATATTAAAAGGCCGAGGATGCAGTAGTAGCACAATAACGGAGCTCCTGCTAATCGGTCAGTAGGCCAAAATATTTGAACTAGTGCCTGACTTGTCTGATGTTCATACCCTCTCTAGTTAATTGAACTGAGAATGTTTTAATATAAAATATTTTGTATTTTATTTTGTTGGGTTAGAATTTTCATGATCTAGAACTATTCATCTTCTCTCTCTTTCTCTCTTTGCATGATTTATCATGACCATTTCTGCACTGCACATACTGTAAGACTTTTGATTTTGTTTAATATGTAATGCATAAGCATTTTTTGGTGGATGTAGCTAGTCGTATTGAGCGACTAGTGAACCAAGTTATTTCTCATTTATATTTTCATTTTTGTTTCTGATGTAGATGATTTTGTTGTTCTTTCTTCTTCTATATCTTAAAGTCACAACTATGGAACTGAAATTGCTCAATAATATAAATGCACGTATATACAAAAGTATATTTGACTATGTATAAATATTCTACATAAAACTTTTGGTATTAGGATGCTCCAATTCTTTTATACTATATCTATTATTACTCAATTCAACATAGTTTATATAGTTCAATTACTTTCAAGACATTATAAATGGAATTATTTGGAACAATAAGCATTAAAACTCAATCTCATTATTTCTCCAACATAAAAAAGCATAGAATGACTAATGTATGAAACATGGAGCAATACTACACAAGCTTATGTATGGGAGTAATACCCATTCCAAATTGAGCATAATGAAGAATAATAATCTTCTTACATCACTTGGAATAAAAATAGAAAAAAAAAGTCAATTTATCAAAAGTAACCTATACCTGTGCTATCGCTAGGGAAGATTCCCTTGCAACCCTAGCAAATAGACAGCTTAGCTAGATTGATGACCAAAAAAACTTTAACAGAAACTAGGAGCTCCCTAGCCATAACATCAGATTCATTTTTAACGAGATCACCAGAAACCAATACATCAGATATCATAAAATCATAGTGCAAGGGAGGAATGACATTAGGCACCTCTGAAATGTTAGAAATTGCACATTCAGTAATGATCTATTATTCACTGCTTGATAGAGCTATCTTTAACTCGCATATCTAGAAACCATTATCAAATGCGGATCCTTTGAAAAATCCATTCAATAATTGAAAAAGAAAACAAGAAGACTATCAAAATGAAGCATTCAAATAAGCATACAAAGCTCAAGGAAAAGCATCATTCTTGCTGCACTAGGGAAAAAAAACTTACTTTTGTTAATTTTTTGCAACAATATTAGTGTCACAATTGGTTTCTTTTCAAATATGAACCATAAAAATTATACAAACAATCAAAACAAAATTGAATATTACAAGTCCAAAGCCTGGCATGCAATACCATAATCTTATAAAAAATAGCTTGAATTAATTGCAACAGCTTGAATATTTTTAAAGAATAAACAATCAGAGCCTAGCATGTAGTACCAAAATCATTTAAAAAATATCTTTCATACAGCTTGAATCTTTTAAAAAACAAAAAATCAGAGCCTAGCATGCAAGACCAGAACTTGATGGTGGCCAACTACATCACCAAAGCAATGCTTGTGATCCATTGAACTTTTAGTGCTCTACACAAATTGCATTCTCTATTTATAAAAGAAGTTTATAATATTTCAATTCACAATATAGCACGTTAAATTGAAATCAAATAGAATTAATAACATGATTAAGAAGATTGATTTGTCATCCCTCCGAGGCAAATGATTGTTCCAATCTCCATGCTTCAAAAAGTAGTTGCAACAAAACAACACAAACAAAAATCTAACAAGAAGTGGAAGACATGTTGAGTGGAAAGGAAAAGGCATCACGAAGACAAAGACCAATGTGAGGTGGAAATCCTACGCAAATAAGCTTCTGGATCAGGTTAGGTCATTAGGAGTAACCCTATATTTGAACAATGGCACCAATGACTGACCAAATAGATTCCGATTTGCTTCTCTGAAATTGAAGACTAATAATGATATAAAGATAAAACACATAATTAATGATAATTGTATGCAAAAATTTTTAAAATGAAAGTTTCATGCAATTTTAATCACACAAAATACTAATGTAACAAAGCAATACTAGCATCATACCAAAATACCAGCACTATATTGTGCCAACTAATGTGTACACTATCGACATGGATCACTATTTGGTTCATGATTACAAGAATCACATCATCGCACATTGAATGACCACACTTTGGTCAAAATCTTCATGAAACAGCAAAGCAATGTTATTTTCCATATCAATAATAAATTGGAACTATCTTTGTCACTACCAAATATTTATATATATTGTCTATTGTCAGCATCACCGGTTAAAGGTTCACAACAATCCACATAGCTTAACACCACTATTAACATTTATGCTGCATAAATCAGGTGATTGTGTGATATGAGCTATGTGACAGTGTGCACAGTGGATGCATGTGTGGAATGGTAGTGAGCAATTATATGCATGTAGTATGTCATGCTTTTTGAGATAGTGTGGATAGTGAATGCATGTAGTTTGTTTTGGTAGTCTACAAAATAAATATAGTGCTGAAAAATTAACAAAAAATTAATAAAAAATGATTTAGTGTGTGGGTTATATTTTGTCTGATAGATATTTTGACTGCACCAATTTGTGTGGAAAAGTCCTAGCTAATATTTAACAAGATATATACCATTTCTAATAACCTAACTTCAACACCCAGCAAAAAATTATAAATAGAATTTAATCTATTAAAAAATTTTATTGTTAATCCATTGATAATTATCTGTTGGATCTAGTGATAATCAAAATAGTTTAATCTTATCATTTAAAAAATACTACATGGTAACCCATTATTAAATTAGTTGGGAAACTCCATATTGAATTTTGATGGTATTATGTCCGTAGTTATTAATGGATTCAATCTATTGATAATATTTTGACCGGTAAAATATTCTTTTGGTAATAATAAGTAAACACATAGTTATATATAGTCATCATACACTGTTATACATATAGTTATAAATATAGTTACATATAATTATACATAGTAATATATAGTTATAAATATAGTTTTAAAAAGTTATATATAGTTATATATTGTTATCCATTTATTTATAAAAATAGAATTCGTAAAACATATAGTTTTATATAGTTTTAAATATATTTATTATGCATATAATTATATATAAAGTTTTTATAGTTGTACAAATAATAAAATAAAAATATATATAGTTATATGTTATTATACATATAGTATATATAGTTAAATAGGTATATATAGTTAAACATATAGTTATATATAGATATATTCATACACGTTGTTATAAGTAGTTATAGATAAATGTATACAAAGTTATAAACAAATATAGAGACTGACATATATGTATACATAGTTACAAATATAGTTATATTTAATTATATAAAATTTTATATAGTTATACAAATATTTATAAATAGTTATACACATATAATTAAACATAATGTTGTATGTTGTTATACATTTAATTATAAATATAGTTACATGTGGTTATACATATATTTACACATATTGTTATACTTATATTTATACATGTAGGTATATATATTTTTTCATAGATTTTTATATATTTATACATATAGTTATGTATAGGTATAAATATAGTTATATACATATTTATATACTAATATATAAAAATATATATTAAATATATGTTGTAAATTATATATTTAAATATATAGTAAACGATATATGTTATAAATAGAGTATATATATTAAAAATACATATAGTTAAATACTTTTATAGTTATACATATAGTAAACGATAATTATTTATAGTTATATGTTCTTATACCTCTAATATATTTAGTTATAAATAGGGTTATATATAATTATTTTTAATTATACATATAGTTATACATATGTATGTAGTTTAAAATGAGTAATATATAACATTTTTTTAGTTATACATTTCGTAAAATACAATTATATATAGTTATATATTATTATACATATAGTATATTTTGTTAGAAATATAGTTATATAGAATTATACTTATAGTTATAAATTATTATATAGTTAAAAAATAGTTATATATAGTTATAATTATAGTTATACAAATAGTTTACATAGTTACAAATATAGTTACATATAGTTATAAAGAGTTTTATATAGTTATACAAATAATAATAAATAGTTATAGATACATAGTTAAACATATAATTATATATATGTTGTTATAAATTTTAATTATAATTATAGTTACATGTGTGATTGTCCAAATAGTTATACATTTTTATTAATTTTTTTATAACTATTTCAGTGACACAATTGGTTTCTTTTCAAATATGAACCAGCAAACTTAAACAAACAAACAAGAAAAAATTGAATATTACAAGTCCATTTATCCAATAGTTACCTAGATTTAGTTCAATTTCAAAAAACATCGATATATTGGATTATTTAGACATATTCTTATACATCTTCATATTTAACATGTATTTTGTATGTTCAATACATATAAGAAATGCTTATTATATAAGAGTGCAATAATAGACTTGAACTATATATTATGTCGAGCTTGATAAATCTTATTGTGTTTTTATTTGTTATCTAACTGAGTTATGGTTTCTTTTCATTTGTTTTAACACAAGAATTTTAAAAAAGAATGCCTATTTTTTTTTTAAAAAATAATTTATTAATCCATAAATAACAAAAAAAAATCTACTTTTTATTTTCCTATTGATTGAAATAAGACCAATGATGTTTGAATTTGTTTTTTGTAGGATAGAAATTCAAAAAACACATTATATTTGATTTGTTTCTTGAAAGCACTTTGAACTTATATAGGATTGTTTTTAGCTGATAGAGACTACTATTTTTTGTGTTTCAATATATTTAATATAATTTGAAGTGAGTGAAAATTTGATAAAAAATATTTTTTAGAAAATAGTTAATTTAGAGGGCACATTTAATGCTGAGGTCTTTTTCATTATTCAAGAAAAAAAAACATCAAGATCTTCCACTATATGCAATTGGGTTTAATTTCATTATCAAATATTGAATGGCAATGGCTATTGTAAATTATGTGAATTATGGTGTATTATGTTAGTTTTCAAACCATTTTATTTTCACAAATCACATATAATTTGTGAACCATAAATGATATACCATTCTAAAGGTTCTAAAAAATAAGTTTGAACACATGTTCAAGGATATTGCGGGATACTTGCAATTGTGTTTAATTTGTTCATAAATTATTGAATGTGATTGTATTCATTTTTATTATGTGGAATATGGTAAATTAAGATATTTTTCATGCCAAAACATTTTGACAAAGCCCATATATTTTATGAATTGAAAAGCATTTTATTTATTCTGGTTATATACATGACATGTCAACATTTCAAGAATTTTTAAGAAGAAAAAATGAACCTAAAATAAGAGGGACACTTTCTCTCTATTTAACTGTATATCTTTAGTTAAAACAAATTATTTAACTGTCTTTTTATGTATCTAACTATCTATCTTTCTTTCTTTCAATTTATTTGTGTCTATCTGTCTATCTATTTGTATAAAATTCTATCTTTCTATATATCTATTTGTTAATCTATCTTTCTATCAACCTGTCTATCTATTTATCTCTCTATCAATCTATCTATCAATATGTCTATCAATCTGTCTATCTTTCTTTCAATTTGTCTATCAATCTATCTATCAATAAGTTTATCTATTAGTCTATCAATATATGTATCAAACTGTCTATTAATGTGTCTGTCAAACTTTCTATCAATATGTCATCAATCTTTCTATCATTTTATTTATTATTCTATATATCTATTTGTATAACTATCAACATATCTATCTATATGTTTATCTATTTATCGATCTTTCTATCTTTTTAACTATCTATCTATATATCTATCATTCTAACAATCTATCTGTATGTATCTATAAATCTGTGTATCAAACTATCTATATATTTATCTGTTTGTCTATCAAATGATATGTTTGTCTATCTCTTTATTTGTTTGTTTGTCTATCTATCTGCCTATATTTTGTCTGCCTATCTGTCTATCTTGCATCCATGCCTAATTGTCTGCCGACCTAATTGCCTACCCATCTTTTTATTTATCTATTTGATTATCTATCTATTTGGCCACTATTTGTGTGCATGTTTGTCTATCTATCTATTTGTCTTTCTGTCTGTCGAACTATTTGTCTATATATCTGCCTATCTAAATATCTTTCTATCGATCTTTCTATCTACCTATCTACTTGTCTATATAATTATTTATTATCTATCTATCTATCTATGTATCTATTTATCTTTCTATCTAACTATCTATCTATCTTTCTTTCTATTGGTCTATCTATATGTCTATTTTTTATCTTACTATCTATATATCTATCTTCCTATCTATCTATCTATTATATATCTATCTATCTATCTATCTATGTGTCTATCTATATATCTATTTATCTATCTATGTATCCGTCTAATAATCTGTTAATCTATATGTCTATCTATCTATGTATCTATCTATCTATTTATTTGTCTATCTATCTATCTATCTATATATCTGTCTATCTTTAAATCTATTTATCTATATATCTTTCAAACTTTTTATATATCTATCTATCATTCTATTATCAATATTTTTATCAATCTGTCTATCAATATGTTTATCAATCTTTCTATCATTCTAACTATCAATCTATATATATATATAAATAAATAAATATATATATATATATATATATGTCTATCTATCTAACTATCTATCTATATATCTATCCGTTTATATATTTTTCTATCAATCTTTCAATCACCCTATCAATCTATCAATGTGTCTAACAAGCTATGTGTCAAACTATTTATCTATCTTTCTGTTTGTCTGTATAACTTTTTTTCTATTTGTCTGTCTCTTTGTTTGTTTGTCTGTCTAACTACCTATTTGTTTGTATGTATTTATGTCTATTAGCCTACCTACCTGATTGTCTACCTACTTTACTACCTGTCAATCTTTCTGTCATCTATCTAATTATCGATCTATCCATCTTATTATTTGTGTCTATTTGTCTATCTATCTATTTGTCTTTCTATGTTTCTAACTATATATATATATATATATATATCTGCCTATCTAATTGTCTATCTATCTATTTCTTATCTATCCTATCTTTCTATATGTATATTTATTTGTCTGTCTATCTGTCAATCTATTTTTCTATCTATCTGCCAATCAAACTATTTGTCTATCTATCTATCTATCAATAAATCTATGTGTCTATCTATCTATTTTTAAATATATTTATTTGTTAATCTAGCTTTCTATCTATCTCAATCTCTCTGTCTATCTATGTGTGTATCTATGTGTCTTTCTATATGTCTATCTATATGTATATCTATATGTCTATCTATCTTTCTATTTATCTGTGTATCTATATGTCTATCATTCTGTCTATCTATATGTATGTCTATCTATCTATCTATTTATCAGTCTATATTTTTGTCTATCTATTTATCTGTCTATCTATTGATCTGTCTGTCTATCTGTCTATCTGTCTGTCTATCCTTCTTTATGTCTATCTATTTGTCAATTATCTATCTATCTTTCTTTCTATATATCTTTCTATTAATCTATTCGTATAACTATTTGAATATCTTTCTGTCTAACTTTCTATCTATCTATTTTTATTTTTATCTATCTATCTATTATTTATCTATCTATCTATCTATATACATGTCGATCTAATTTTAAATCTAACGATCTAATAATATTTCTATCTTTTATCTAATAATCTTACTATCTATCAATCTATATATCTATCTATCTATCTCTCTATGTATCTATATATCTAACTATATATCTATATATTTATCTATCTATCTATCTATATATTTATCTATTTACCTATCAATCTGTCTTTCTAATAGTCTATCAATTTGTCTATCTAATTTCTATCAATTTAATTATCAATTTATTAATCAATCTGTCTATCGATCTATCTATCAAACTAACTATCAATCAATTTATCAATCTGTCTATCTCTTTATCGATCTATATATCTATTTATCTATCTGTCTATCTAGCTATCTATCTATATCTCTCTTTATATGTATATCTTTATTTCTATCTGTTTATATATCTTTTTTATCTATCTATTTTTTTATGTATCTAAAATAGATACAAATCTGTCTATCTTTTTATGTATATAAAAAATAGATAGACACAAATCTGTCTATCTTTTTGTCTATATATAAATAGACAGATAGACATATTAATGATTATAGTGTAATGGCAATGCCAATTACCTATCAAACTGAACATTGAAATGTGATCGAACACTATAATCCAAATGAGACTCAAAAATAAATAGCGACTAGAAAGTGTGATAATGTAGGAATAAGGTATTAAAAAAATACAGAATCAATATAAAATAAATAATCCCAAGATGACAGGTAGAGAAGATGCCTACTGAGAAGCTTCCAAAGGACTCGTCTATGTCATCAATTGATAAGAAGAAGAAGCGTATGAAAAATATAAACCAACATTATTTATAGTTGGAAGATGAGAAATATAAGCCAACCTCAAAGCTTATATTTCTTCACAATGATGGTAGATGAAGATGGTGGACAATAATGGTGGATGAAGATGGTGGAAAATAATGGTGGATGATGATGGAGGATGACAATGACGACAATGGTGATGGATGCTGATGGCGGAGAACGATGATGAATGGTGAATTTTCCCTACATCATTACTGCAATCGAAGGGTGCTCATGCTCTCGGCTGGGGAGTGCAAACATTAGGATTTTTAATGTATTTCACCCATAATAGGATAGGGCTTGTGAAAGGTTTGACTATATACCATTATAAATTTTATATCAAAGTTTTGATTATGTATTATAATCTATTTCTAAATTTTATATCAAATTTTATATATTTACCTATTTATGTATTTGTGTATTTATATATTTATGTATTTATATATTTATGTATTTATATATTTATGTATTTATATATTTATATATGTATATATTTATACATTTAGATATGTATATGTATATATATATATATATATATTCAAACACACACACATATTCACATAATTACATATATTGACATATTTACATATATTCACATATTTACATATTCATATATTTACATATTTACATATTTACATATTTACATATTTACATATTTACATATTTACATATTTACATATTTACATTTTTTGATATAATTTATAATTTATAAAATTCTAAAAATAATTTAAAGTGAGAAGATAATTAAAAAAAGATATATTTACTATTTTAATAAAAATGGAGTATTAAAAGCTAATACTAAAAATCATACTCAATTATTTAATTTTTATAAATTTCAGTAGGGCAAAAAATAAAATTTCATTCAAATTAACTTAATGTCAGTTTGGTAGTAATTTTCAAAAGTGTTTATAAGGCTAAAATAAATATAAGTTTTTTTATGAGCAAAAAATATCCTTAGTAATATTTAAATAACTTTGTTGAAACCCTAAAAAAATACTTGAAGTGTTCTTTTAATAATCACATTGAGATATTTATTTTTAAAATCATTATGATTTTTTTGATGTAATTAAAACATCTATGTATTAATCTTTAAATATCAATTTATTTTTTTTAAAATTTTATGAAAATATTAAAATTTTATTTTATAATTCAAAATTTTCAAATTTTTTAGTAATTATTTTTTTAAAAGATTTTTATAAGCATAAAAATATATATATTTTTACTTTTAATAATATAAATATTTACTTGCTTATTTGTTAATTTAGATATTTTTATAAATTTTTTTATTTAATCATACAAATATTTATTTTAGCATTTATTTGTAGTAATTTTTATTTATGTTTATTTATTAAAAAAATTATCTAAAAAATTATTATAATTATATAATAAATTTTTTAATGTTTTTTTAATACTAATATTAAAAAAACATAATTAAATATTTGAGAAAAATATTTTGTATAAATTTTTAAATATTTTATAATCAAAAAAAAGTTATTTTAGTCTTTATTAATATACATATTTATTATTATTTAAAGATTTTTATAATTTATTTATTTATAATATCCTATTTTTATAATTTATAAGAAGAATGTATCTTTCAAGGATCGCTCAACAATAGACCATGACAAACCTTTAATATACAAAATTATATAAAATATTAATATAAATAATATATTTAAAAAAAATTAAACCATTAAAGATTAGTGACCGGAATTATCACCATCACAAATAGCTAGGAAAAAATGCTAAGCTAAATGCATATATTTTGAGAAAATAAACATTTAGGCAATTATTGATTGTAATTAAATATAAAATTTTTAAAATCCAAATTATTTATCAGTGATGAATTTTGTCTTATTCTAATTAATTAGGGAAAATTCATTGCTAAATCAATTGTTAAAATTCCTACTTTTCTTTGTGTGCAAATCTAAGACAATATTAGTGACAAAAAAATTTAATTTAATGTAAAATTAAAAATATCTTGCTTTTTGCTAGCTATTCCCTAGATAATTCCTAGCTAATTAGCTAGGAATGTTTCCCTAGCTAAATTTCTTTAGTTAAATAGACATTTTCTTATAATGGATAGAGAGACAGACATGTAGGCAAGTTGTCAGTCAGGGAAATAATTAGGTGGGTACGCAGATAGACAGATAAACAAACAAACAATTAGACTCATAAAATGACAGATAATCATACAAACTAACAAACAGACACACAAATAGATAGATAGAAAGATAGACAGACAGATAGACAGACTAATGGATAGGTAGATAGACAAATATATAGATAAATTGAAAGAAAAAATAGATAGATAGATATAGATCGATAGAGAGAGAGAGAGAGAGAGAGAGATATATATATATATATATATATATATATATATATATATATATATATATATATATATATATAGACAAATATAGAGACAGATTGATAGGCAGAATGATAGATAGATTGATAGACATATTGACAAACAAATTTATAGATCAATTGATATATAGAATGATAGACATTTTGATAGACAAATAGATAGATAGACTAATAAATAGAATGTTAGATATATAGATAGATAGAGAAATGGATAGACAGATAGATAGACAGGTAGATATGTAGTCAGAAAGATAGATAAAGATATATAAATAGATAGATAGATAGATATGTAGATAAATAGATAGATAGAAAGACAAACATATAGATAGATATATATATATATAGACAGATAGATACAGTAATAGACAAATAAATAACAAAATATATAGACAGAAATATAGATAGATAGATAGACAAGTAGATAGATAGATAGACAAGTAGATAGATAGATAGACTGATAGATAGACAATTAAATAAAAAATAGACAGATAGCTTGATAGATAGGCAAACAGATAGATAGATAGATAGATAGACATATAAGTAAAAAATAGATAGATAGATATACAGATAGATAAATAGATAGACAGATAGATAGACAAATAGATAGGTAGTTAGATAGTCAGATAGATATATAGAAAAAATTTATAGATTGATAGATAGATAGACAAGTAGATAAATAGATTGATAGATAGATAGACAAGTAGATAAATAGATAGATAGATAGATAGACAAGTAGATAAATAGATAGATAGATAGATAAACATATAGATATATAAATAGATAGATAGATATAGAGATAGAAAGATAGATTGATAGAATGATATATAGACCAAAATATAGACAGATAGATATACAAGTTGATAGATAGATAGATAAACTGATAGAGAGATAGATAGAGAAACAAATAGATAGATATAAAAATAGATAGATAGACAAACAAACAGATAGACAAATAGACATATAGATAAATATACAAATAGATTGTAAAATAGATAGATAGTTAGGTAGATAGATAGACAAGCAAGCACTCAAGTAGGTAGACAATAATGTAGGCATGCAAGTAGATAGATAGAAAAACAAACAAATAGATACATATAATTAAAAAAAATACAAATAGACAAATAGACAGACAAATAGACAGATAGATAAAGAGATAGAAAGACATAGATATATAGATAGATAGAAAGAATGATAGATTGATTGATAGACATGTAGATAGACAAATTGATAGATAAATAGATAGATATATAAATATATAGATAGATAGATAAATAGAGAGATACATAGATAGATAAATAGAGAGATAGATAAATAGAGAGATTGATTGACTAGTTGATAGATTGATTGATAGACATATTGACTAATAGTTTGATAGACATTTTGATAGACTTATATAGACAGACAGACAGATAGATAGATAGATATATATATATATATATATATATATATATATATATATATATATATATATATATTGATTATTAGACAGACATATAGATATCTAGATAGATAGACTTATAGATAGATAAATAGATAAAGATATATATAGACAGATAGATAGATTGAAATATAGATAGATAGATAGACAGATATATAAACAAATAGTAGTAAATCGATATCCAAAAAGATAGAAAGACGGAAAATATATATATATATATATATACACACACACACACACACAAAGTTAGATAGATAGATAGATTTATAGATAGTTAGATAAACAGATAGATAGACATATAGATAGATAGATATATAGATAGATTGATAGATTAAAAAATAGATAGGTAGACATGCTAAAATATAGATAGATAGAAAGATAGATAGATTGGCAGTTAGATAAAAAAATAAAAAGATAGAAAGATAGATACAAAGATAGATAGATAGATAGATAGATAGACAGATGGAGAGACAGATAGAAAGAGTGATAGATGATAGTTAGATAGATTGACAGATAGATAGAGATAGATAGATCAATAGATCAGTAACTTGATTGATAGATAGATACATAGATAGATACATAGATTGAAAGAAAAACTGATAAATAGATTGATATATATTTTGTTATACAAATTCATAGATAGATAGATAGATCCATTGATTGATAGATAGACAGACAGATCAGATAGATATTTAGATAGATTCATAGAAAGTTAGATAGATAGATCGACAGATTATTAGATAGATATATTAATGGATAGATAAATAGATACATAGACATATAGATAGATAGATAGTTATATAGAGAAAATTTTTAGTCAAATAGATAGGAAGAAAAAAAAGACAGACAGATAGATATATAGATAGATGAACAAATAGAAAGATAGATATATAGTTAGAAAATTAGATAGATAGATAGATAAATATATAGACATATAGTTAGACAGATAGAAAACATATAAATAGATATTAAATTATTATACTGATATATAGATAGATAGATAGATAGATATATATAGATAAATAGATATATAGATAGATAGATACACAGATAGATAGATAGATACATAAATAGATAGATAGATACACAGATAGATAGATAGATACATAGATAGATAGATAGATACACAGATAGATAGATAGATACACAGATAGATAGATAGATAGATACACAGATAGATAGATAGACATTAATATAGACAGGAATGTATATATTTAGTTAGATAAATAGAAAGATATACAGATATATAGATAGATAGATTGATAAACAGATAGATAGATAGTTTGATAGACAATTAGATAGGCAGATAGTTAGACAAATAGTTAAACAGATAGATCGACAGATATATAAATAGATTATTAGACTGATATATAGATAGATAGATAAATAGATTGGTAGATTAATATAGATGTAGATACACAGATAGATAGACAAATAGATAAAAAATTGATAGACACATAGATATATATATATTTATAATAAGAAAGATAAATAGGCTGATAAATAGATATATAGTTAAACAGATAGATTGGTAGATAGATAGATATACAGAAAAAAAGATTTATAGATAGAAAAAATATGCAAATATATCGACAGATAGATAACTAGAGAGATACTAATATTGATAGATAGATAGATAGATCATCAAATAAATAAACAAATAGATAGAAAGATAGATATACTTATAGTATACTATCAGATAGTCTAATAGATAGGTAGATTGATAAATAAACAAGTAGATAGATAGATAGACTAATAGATGACTATAAAAAAAATATATATAGATAGATAGATAGAAAGATAGACACATAGATAGAAAGATATATAGAGAGATTGATAGAAAGATAAATAGACAAATAGATAGATAGATAGACTAAAAGATAGATAGTTAGATAAATAGATAGATCTACAGTTAGATAGATATATAGATAGATAAATAATAGATAGAAAAAAAGATAGATAGATAGATATATTGATCGATCAATTGAGATTCAAATTGATAGTAAAATATATAGATAGACTAACATGTAAGCAGTCAAGTAGGTAGACAATTTGGTAGGTAGGCAGACAAATCGTTAGACAAACATACAAATAAACACATAGAATGAAAGACTAACAATCAAACAAATAGGCAAAAAGATAGAATCACAAATAGATAGATGGATAGATAGGCAAATAGATTTGTAGATAGACAAATAGACAAATAGATAGATAGATAGTTTGATAAATAAATAGATAGACATATAGATAGACAAATTGATAAACAAATAGATAGATATATAGATAGATAGAGAACTAGATAGATAGATAGAAAAATAGATAGATATATAGATAAAAAGATAGACAAATTAATAGATAGAATGATAGAAAGAATGAAAGACAGATTGATAGACATACTAACATACCGATTGATAGATATATTGATAGATAGATTATTAGACATATTGATAGACAAATAGATAGATAAAGAAAGATATAGAGATAGATAGATAGATAGATAGATAAAGATATAGAAAGAAAGTAAGATAGATAGATATTTAAATAGATTATTAGGCTATCTATATATATACATAGATAGATAGATTGATTGACAAATAGATAAACATCTAGATAGACAGATATATAGATAGATAGTATGATAGATAGATAGATAAAGAGAGAGAGAGAGAGAGAGAGATATATATATATATATATATATATATATAAAGACAATTAAATGACTAAAAGATTGATATATAGATAGATATATAGACAGATATAATCAGATAGATAACTAAAAAGAAAGACAAGCAACTAGAAATATTGATTGATAGACAGATATATAGGTAGAAAGATAGATAAAAAAATAGATAGTCATTTCGATATACATATACATAGACATATAGATAGATAGATATATAAATAAATAGATAGATAGATATATAAATAAATAGATAGATAGATTATAAACAAATAGATAAACAAATAGATATACATATTTATAAACAAAAACATAGAAAGATTATTAGACAAATTGATAGATTCATAAGTAGTTATATAGATAGATTGAAAGACAGATAGATAGATAAATAGATAGATAGATAAATAGGCAGATAGATAGATAAAAGTCAAATAGACAAATAGACAAATAGAAAGATAGATACAAGTCTAATAGATAGATAGATATATATATATATATATATATATGTATATATATATATAGACAGATAGATAGACAAAAAAATAGAAATATACATATAGAGAGATAGATAAATAGAAAAATAGATAGATTGATAAATAGATTGACAAGTAAATTAAAAGAAACATAGATACATAGATATATAAATAAAAAGATAGATGGACAGATAGATATTTTGATTGATAGAAAGATTGATTGATATATCAATAGATAGAATGATAGAGTGATTGATATCAGATTGATAGAAATATAGAAAGATAGATTGGTTAAATGGTAGATAGATAAATAGATAGATAACCTTATAGATCGATAGTTTATTAGACATCCTGATAGATGGATAGACAAACAAAGAAATAAACATATAGTTAGTCAAATAAATTGATATGAAGATAAATAGACAGATTGATAAAAAGATAAATTAATTGATTAACAAACAGATAGATAAGACAAATAGATAGTTAGAAAGATAGATAGATAGATTGGTTGATACACAATAGGTTGATAGTCAAAATTATAAATGGTTTATAGAAAGAGAGAGAGATAGATAGATAAAAAGATAGATAGATAGATAGAAAAACAAATAGATAGAAAGATAAAATAAATATTGATAAATTGATTGATTGATATTTTGATAGTCAGATTAATAGATAGAATGATAGAAAGCTAGATGATTGACTTATAGTCAGAGATAGATAGATTGAAATATTGACAGATTCATAAATAGATAGATTGAAATAATGACAGATTCATAAATAGATAGATTGACTGATATATTAATATAAAGATAGATAGATCGATAGATAGATAAATAGATACATAGATACATAGATCAATAGATAGATAGACACTTAGATAGATAAATAAATAAAGAAATTTAATAGAAAGAAAAGATTGGTAAATAGAAAGACACACATATAGATCGAGAGATACATAGAAAGATAGACAGACATATAGATAGATAGATAGATATATTGATACATAGATTGATGGACAGATAGATTTATAGATACATAGATAGATAGACAAATAGATTGACAAATAGACATACAAATAGATAGTTAGATAAATAAATAGATAGTTGGATGCATATATAGATAGTCAAATACATAGACAGATAGTTTGACATATAGATAGATAAATATATAGACAGATAGACATACATACATACATACATACATACATACTTATAGATAGATAGATAGACATTATATAGAAATATAGATAAATAGATGGACATATAATTAGATAGATAGTTAGATAGATAGATAAATAGATGGATGGATAGATAAAAAGATAGATCGGCAGATAGATAGATAGATAGACATACAAATAAATAAAAATAGTCTGACAAAAAGGCAGATACACAATTTGATAGATAGACTAACAATAAAACAAACATAAAGGTAGATATAAAAATAGATTTATAAATTGATTTATAAATAGATAGATAAATAGATATATATATAGATAGATTGATAGATTGAATGATATTTTGATAGATTGATTGATAGACATAATCTTGGACAGATTGATTAATAGATTGATAAAAAGATAAATAGAATGATAGGTAGATAGAAAGTCAAATATATAGATAAAGAGATGGATACTCTTATAGATAGATATGATAATATATTGACAGATAGATAGAAAGAAAGATAGACAAATAGATAGACAAATAAATAAAATATAGATAGATAGATAAATAGATTGATAGATAGATAAATTTATAGATAGATAGAAATATAGATAGATGATAGATAGATAGATAGATAATTGATTGATAGACATATAGATAGATAGATAAATAGATAGAAAGATAGATAGATAGAAAATTAGGAAATAGATAGATTAATTGATATACATATAGATTGGTAGATAGACAGATAAACAAATACATAGATAGAAATATAGATAGATAGATAGATAGATATGTTGATATATAGAAAGACATATAGACAGATAGATATATAAATAGATTATAAAACTAATATATATATATATACACACACAAACACACACATACACACATATAAATATATAGTTAGATAGACAAATAGATAGACAAATATATAGAGAAAAAGAAAGATTGATAGATAGACATATATATAGACAAATAGATAGACTGATAGATAGATAGATAAATAAATAAATAAATATATAGACACTTAGTTAGACTGATAGATAGGCAGTAAGATAGATAAAAAGATAAACAGACAGATATATAGATAGATATAAAGATAGACAAATAGATAGTCAGATAAATAGTCAAATCAATAAATAAATAAATAAATATATATATATATATATATATATGGAAAGACATTTTGATAAACATATAAATAAACATATAGATAGATATATAGATATATAGATATATAGATATATAGATATATAGATATATAGATAAATAGATAGATAGATAGATAAGTAGGTAGGTAGATATATAAATAGACAAGTAGATATATAGATAGATAGACTAATATATCAATAGATAAATAGATATACTAATAGATAAATAGATATATAGATAGCTAGATAGACATATAGATAAATAGATAGACTAATATATCAATAGATAAATAGATATACTAATAGATAAATAGATATATAGATAGCTAGATAGACATATAGATAAATAGATAGATAGATAGATAGATAGATAAAAAGTAAAACAAATAAATAGATATACATATAGGAAAGTAGTCAAGAAAGCAGACAATTAGGTAGGTAGAGAGATATACACACAGACAAACAAACAAATAGATACATAAAATGATAGAAAAAAAAATAAAAATAGACAAATCATTAGATTGATAGAGAGACCAATAAAAATATAGATAGATAGACCTATTGATAACTAGAATGATATATAGATTGATCGACAAATTGACAGAGATATAAAAAAACTGATCGACAAATAGATAGATGGATAGATAGATAGACAAATAGATAGACAAACATATAGAGAGATAGACAGAAAGATAGATAGATATATAAAAAAATAGAAAGATTTATAGATAAACAGATAGAATGACAAATTGATAGAAAGATTAATAAATAGACTAATAGGCTGATTAATAAATAAATTGATAGATATATTGATAGATAGATAGATTAAAAGATTGATAGATATATTGATAGATAGATAGATTAAAGGATTGATAGATACATAGATAGATAGATTAATTAATTGATAGATAGATTCCCATATATATATATATATATATATATATATATATATATATATATATTGACAAAAAGATATAGATATAGAATGATAGATAGATATAAAGATATATAGATAGATAGATAGAGAAAAGGTCTTACAATTAGACAAATAGACAGTCAGATAGATAGACAAATAGATAGATGGACAAATAGATGACAAATAGAGAAAAGGTCTTACAATTACAAATTAATATATAGATTGATAGATAGATGAAAATAGACAAATTGATAATTGATAGTTAGATAAATAGTCAAATTAATAAAATGATAGATAGATAAATAGATAGACAAATAGATATACATATAGATATACAGATAGATAGATATATATACATATAGATAGATAGACAGATGAATAGACAAATAGATAGATATATAGATAGATACACATATAGATAGATAAATAGATATATAGACAGATAGAAAGATATATAGATTTGTAGAATGATAGATAAATTAAAAGATAGAAAGATAGACAAAGAAAGATAGACATAAAGATTGATAGAAAGATAGAAAAAATATAGACATATAAATAGACTGATGGACAAATAGATAGATAGATAGAATGATAGACATATATGCAGATAAATAGATAAATATATAGATAAATATATAGTTACATAGAAATATAATTACATAGATATATAAAAAGACAGACAGATAGACTTAAAAATAGATAGACATATAGATAGAATCATAATAGATAAATAGATAAATAGATAAATAGATATAAAGGCAGATAGATAGATAGATATAAAAATAAGTAGAGAGATTGTAAGAGAAAATGATAGAGAGATTGATATTTATATTCATATATAGATTAAAAAAGATATAGATAGAAAGAGAGATACATAGATAAATAGATAAATACATAGAAAGATAGACAGAAAGATATATAGATTGATACATAGATCAATTGAGGGATACATAGATACATATATAGATAGAAAGATAGACAATAGATAAATAAATAGATAGATAAATTTATAGACATATAGATAAACAGATAGATAGACAGATTGATAGAGAGATAGACACACAAATATATAGATAGATAGATAGATAGACAAATAGATAAATTAATAGCTAGGATGAAAAACAAAATGATAAATAGATAGATCGACTATTATATAGATATATAGATATATAGATATATAGATAGATAGATAGATAGATTAATAGATAGATAGAAAGACATATAGATAGATAGAGAGATTGATTGAAAGAAATATAGGTAGACACATAGATAGATATATTGATTGATTGATTGATTGATTGATAGATTGATAAATAGATATACAGATATATAGGTAGATAATTACATAATAGGTTGACAGATTAATAGATAGATGGATAAATAGATAGATAAATAGCTAGATAGACAGATAGAAAGATAGATAGATACACAGATTGATAGATAGAGAAATAGACTGACAGACTGACAGATAGATAGACATACATATACAATGATAGATAGATATACAGATAGATAACACAACAAGAAAATATCAATTTAGCTATAGAATTTTAGCTAGGGATCAATCCCTAGTTAAATTACAAGGGATTAGCTAGGGAATAGCAAGGGATTGATGATTTTTTTATGAAAAAATAAATAGCAATGGATTAGCGAGGAAATTTTTTTTGAAAATTCTGCTAAAGAAATTCGGGAGATTTAGTGACTGATTATCGACGGAAAATTTTCGTATCTTTTGCTCTAGAAAAGTGAGGATTTTAGCGATTGATTTTGCGATGGAAAATCCCTTGGTAATAAAATCATTGATTTTGCGATGAATTTAACGATGCAATTTTTTCTGCTAATAAAATCTTTGATTTAGTGACTGATTTTACGATGAAATATCACTTGCTAATAAAATTCTTGATTTAGCTTTGGATTTAGAGATAGATTTTCTCTTGCTACTAAAATCCTTGATTTAGCGATAGATATTCCCTTGCTAATAAAATCCTAGATTTAGCGACAAATTTTGCGACAGATATTCCCTTGCTAATAAAATCCTAGATTTGGCGATTGATTTAGCAACAGATGTTCTCTTGTTAATAAAATCCTAGATTTAGCGATGGATTTAGCGATGGATTTTTCATTGCTTATAAAATCCATGATTTAGTGATTAATTTAACGATAAATTTTTTCTTTCTAATAAAATTTTTGATTTAGCTACGGATTTAGCGATAGATTTTCCCTAGCTAATAAAATTCATATTTTATAAATGGATTTAGCGATTAAATATCCCTAGATAATAAAATACATATATTAGTGAAGGATTTAGCGATGAAATTTCCCGAGAAAAAAAATGGTTAATTTTGCGATGGATTTAGCAACGGAAATTACCTACCTAATAAAATTTATAATTTAGCGACGGATTTAGAGACGGATTTTCTCGAGCTTTTAAAATCTATAATATAGAGATGAATTTTCCCTAGCTTATATAATCCATAATTTAGCTACGGATTTAGCGATGGTATTTCCCTAGCCAATATTTAATTATATACTTTTTTTTATTTATTATTTGTTTTATTATTTTATTTAATTTTGTTTATTATGTATGTTATTGGTCTATAAATGATCAATCCTTGAAACATACATTCTCCTAGTAAAATCATAAAAAAATGATATTATAAATAATTAATTTAAAATATATAAAAATATAAAAAAATTATATTACTAAGGACTAAAATAACTATTTTTATGATGTAATAATTTTTAAAAAAATAATACAAAATTTTTTTCTAAAATTTATAATTAAGAAACTAAATAATTTAAATTATAGTAACATTAAATAATTAATTTAATAAGTATAACAATTTTTTCGATATTTTAAAAATTAAATTAACAACAATTAAATTTTCTACAAATATAAATGTAAATTAATTCATTGTATGATAAAATAAAAATTATTTTCATAAAATCTAAATTGATGAATAAACTAGTAAATATTAATATTATTATAAGTATTAAAAAAATTTTATGATTATAGAAAACTTTTAAAAAAATAAATAATACAAATTTTGAAAATCTTGCAATATAATAAAAATATAATTTTTTCAATAAAGTAAAAGGAAAATAAAATAATAATTATAAATAAATACATTGATGTTTAATCCTACTAAAAATTATAAAAATTAAACAAAAGAGTAATATTTTTACAATTAGATTTTAATATTAAGTTTTTATTAAAATAATAAATATTACTTATTTTAATTATTTTCTCACTTTAAGTAATTTTTTGAATTTTAAAAATTATTAATGATATCAAATAATATGAGATTTTATGGGTTTAAAATTATTTCATATTATCTTCGTAAAAATTAATATGAATTCTTAAAAATTTATAACCATAAAATATAATTTTTTATATAATTTTTAACATTAAGAGTATTTTATAACTATTAGGCGAGGACTAGAAGACAAATCATCTTTTCAATTATGTCTTATTAAATGAAGTTTGTTAATTTTGTACCTATTTGAAATTTTTTTAAACAAAGCATATTTTTTTTATTGTTTACAGATAGTGGTGGGCAACCTTCTAGGATTTGTAATTTCTAACTCACATACATATATCCATACATCTAATATTATGTTAGCAATTAAAATACAAAAAAAAATAAAATAAACACTCGATAATCAAAATGTCATATAACTAAGATTCTTATATAATGGACAAAAATAATTAGTGCAGCTCAAATTAAGTAATCTCTTTAAAAGTATCCAAAATAAAAAAAATAAAAAAATCAACAAAAATAATATATTCTCTCAACACATATTCATATATAAATCACTATCTCCTCAAATGTCATTATATTTAACATTTTTCAAAAGACTAAATTGACTCTCTTATAAATAAAGAATTTTGATGGATTTACGATCAAAACTTAGAGGAGCTCAAATAGAGTGTGAGAAACAAGTGCAAAATGTTCATCAACCTTGAAAGAGATCTCAATCTTTCATAGCTTATCACATGTCTAAGTATGTTAAATACAACATGATATAAATTTATTATAAAAAATTTATTAAACTAATTATACAGATAATATATGTAATATAAAATTAGATAATTACAAGATATTTGAACTTTTTTATGACACTCTCATATTTAATAGATTAAAAATTATTTCTTTTGTGAAATATAATTAATTTTATATGAACATATGTTATCATTATTCCAAAATAAATATAAAAAAATAAAAAAAAGTCTTGCATTTCAACTTTCACAGAAAAAAAATATTAATTAGATTCAAATGTATTAAGTTTAAGGAAAAACAATTGCATAGAATGTATCAATCTATGCTCATGGAAAATATATCAATAATATAAATCTTTTCATAAGCAACAAACAAAACTTATCTTGTAAATAAAAATAATCAAGTAATTGTTGTTTTCTAATTTAATATTAAACACGCTTAGTGATGTATTAGCCATTTTAACAAAATAATTGGGTCAGTTAATTAGGTCATGAGTCATGAGTGCCCAAAAACAAATCATGCCTAGGACCTAAGTAGCTCTGCACTTGCATTGTCTTGGGTAATGAGTCAGAATGGTCCAGCCATGACCGTAGCACAAACAATTCTTAGGCAAGAGTAATGGGTCACAAGTAGCACATTGGGCTAGCCCACACCACAACCACAAATGGCATATAGGGCCACTAAATGTGGCTCAGCAAAACCCATGGTCTCATGCCATACACGACCATGCCATGCTAAACTAGTTAGACACTCATACCCATGATAAAATGCTCATAAGAGTTCCCCAAGGACTGTGTCACTTCATCAAAACTCTAGACCTATGATATAAGGCCCGAGGGCCATAATCAATGACAAACGGTGAATGTATATAGAATCTATGACCTATCAAAGGTACTACATTACACAATATATTTATTATATTATTTATTTTATACATGAATACAAGAATACATTAATATTTTATTAGAGCACTTCTTTTTACTATGACATCCTTTTTTAAGTGCAAAACATGAATCCAAACAAAAAGTAATCTCAAAAATTTTTATATTATGATTTATCTCAATCCTAAAAATAATCTAAGTGAAGGAAAAATCAACACATGCTTATCTTGCAATTTGAATTAGTTGCCACAAATTGTCCTAGTGAAAAAGAAGCTTCCCTCTGACTCTCAGGGCAACATGAGCTATTTATCAGGAAAAACCTTTAGAGAAATATTAAAAAGAAATTTAAATAGCAAAATTATAGTCAATCAAAGTAAATTTAGATAGTAACTTTGGATAATGATATAAAAATAGAATTTGATCAGATACATAATGAATAAAGATTCAAATTTCCAAAAAATGCTACAAATGGAAGGACCTAAGCAAACAGATAACAAGCTGCAATGCCCTAGCAGATAGAACTTCTTTCTTAATGTTTGGAGGTGAGTGAACCAAATTTCCAATCACACCTACCTGCAACAATATAAATAATTAGTTCAAATAAGAAAATAAAGGCAAAGATCAAAAGTTCATAATAATAATAACTAAAAAAAATAATTGAGGTCTCAATTTTAAGTAAAGTAACTACTTAATAATGTATAGCAACATCTTCTGAGCACAACATTAAGATGAGAGTGGGAGGAGAATTACACTCGAAAATCTTAAAAGTCAAAAAAAATATTATATTATAATATAGTATTTCATATATATATATATATATATATATATATATATATATAATGGTTATAATTTTTTAAGAATTCAAATTATTTTTTATGAGTATAATATGAAATAATTATAAAATCATTAAATTTCATATTATTTGATATACTTTATAATTTATAAAATTCCAAAAATTACATATAGTGATAAGTTCATTAAAAAAAGTTATATTTATTATTTTAATAAAATAGAATATTAAAAGCTAATACTAAAGCTCTTACTCAATTGTTTATTTCTTATAAATTCAATAAGGATAAAAAATAAAACTTGAATTCAAATCAACATAGGGTCAATTTGGTAATAGATTTCAAAAGTGTTTATACGGCTAAAAATAATTTTAAGTATTTTTAGGACAAAAAAATTTCAATAGTAATATTTTAAATAACTCATTTGAAATCCTAAAAAAATACTTGAAGTGTTCTTTTAATAACAACATTGAGATAATTATTTTTTAAATCAACAAAATTTTTCTTGAAGTAATTAAAATATTTATGTATTAATCTTTAAATATGAATTTATTTTCTTTTATATTTTATTAAAAATTTGAAATTTTTTTATTAATTCAAAACTTTCAAATCGCTTAAGTAATTATTTTTTTAAATGATTCCTATAATCATAAAAAAATATAATCAACTTTAAATAAAATAAATATTTACTTGTTTATTTGGTAATTCAAATATTTTTCTAATTTTTTTATTTAATCATAAAATTAATTATTTTAGCTATTTGTTAGTGGGAATTTTTATGTATGTTCATTTATAAATTAAAATAACTTAAATAATAATTATAATTACATAAATAATTATTTAATGTATTTTTAATAAAAATATTAAAATTTTGTAATTAAATATTTTAGAAATATATTTTGGATAATTTTTTAAAAATTTTATAATCATAAAAATAGTTATTTTTATCTATATTAATATAAATTTGTATTTGTGTGTGTATATATATATATATACATATATATATATATATTTGAAATTAATTATTTATAATATCCTATTTTTATAATTATATGAGGAGAAGGTGTCTTCCAAGGAACGATCATCTATAGACCATGACAAACCTTCAATATACAAAATTATATAAACTATTTAAACAGATAAAAATTAAAAAAAATTAAATTAGTATAGATTAGCAATGGAAATTATATCCAGCCAAATAGCTAGGGAAAAATTCATATTTAAATGCATATATTTTGTTAACATTATCATTTAAGGAATAATCACTTGCAATTGAATATAACATTGAAAAAAATTATAAAATATTATTTAGCAAGGGAATTTGTCTCGAACTAATTAGCTAGAGATCATTTATCTCTAAAGACATTGCTAAAATGCGCAACATTCTTTGCCAGAAAATTTATGATAATTTTAGCTAGGGATAATTTTCAATAGAAAATTTTTGACTCTAATCCACCAGAAATCCATCACAAATATATAATTCATGCAAAATTAAACATCTCATGCTATTCCCTAGCTAATCCCTTGCTAATTATCAAGGGATTTTTCTCTAAATAAATTTCTATAGATAAACAAATCTATTGTTTTAGTGAGATAGATAACTAGAAAGATAGACAAATGGATAAACAAATAAAAAGATAGCTAGATATATAGATCGATATATAAATAGACTGATAGATAGATAAAAATATAGATAGATAGATATATATATAGATAGAAAGATAGATATAAGGTATATAGAACAAATGAAAGGCTGATAGATAGATAAATAGATAGACATATATAGATAGATAGATAGACAAATAGAGATATAGACAGATGAATAGATAAAAAAACAAACAAAAGAAAAGATAGATAGTCAAAAAGAAAGATAGACATATAGACAGATAAAAAGTCATAAAGTCGGTTAGTTAGGCAGGTAGATAGTAAGATAGGTAAGCAGATAGACATAAAAATATACAGACAGATATTCAAATAGAAAAAAAGATAGACAGACAAAAATTACAAAGAAAATAAATAGGTAGATAGATAGACAGACAGATAGATAGATAGATAGATTGATAGACAGATTGATAAACATATTGATATATAGAAAGATAGATAGACAAACATATAGACATATAGATAGATGGATGGATAAGTAAATAGATAGATATAAAGTATAGTTAGAAAGATAGATATATAAATAAATAGAGAGATACATAGATAAATAGATAGACAAAAATATAAATAGATAGATAGATAGATATATATATATATATAGATTTACAAATGAATAAAAAAGATAGATAGAAAGATAAAAAGATAGATAGATAGATAGGTAGATAGATTGATAGATATAATGATAGATAGAATGGTAGATAGATTGATAGATAGAATGGTAGATAGATTGATAGATAGATTGATAGAAAAATAATGATAGATTGATATATAGACAAATAGATAGACGGAAATATAGATATATAGAGAAATAAATAGATAGATACATAGATAGATAGATAGATAAATAGATAGATAGATAGATAAATAGACAGATAGATAGAGAGATAGATATATAGATAGATTGAGAGATAGTTAGATAAACAAACAGATAGAGAAATAGACACATAGGTAGAAAGACATTGTTTGATAGATATATTGAGAGTTAGATAGGTAGATAGATAGACTGATTTAGAGATTTATAGTTAGACAAATTGATAGAAAGATAGATAGATAGAAATAGAGATAAATGGATAGATAAATAGATAGATGGTCAGAAAGATAGAGATATAGAAAGACATTCAGATAGATATATAGATAGATAGATATATAGATAGATATATAGAAAGATAGACTGATAAATAGATAGATGGATAGAAAGGCAGATAGATAGATAGATAAAAAGATAGATAGATAGATAGATAGACAAATAGACATACAGATAGATAGACAGTCAGAAAGATAAATAGATAGATAGAATGATACACAAATAGATAGACATAAAGATAGAAATAAAGATAGATAGATAGATATATAAACAAATAGATAGAAAAACAGATAGACAAATAGATATAGAGATAGATAGACATATAGATAGACAAAAAGATAGACAAACAAATTGATTGATTGATTGATATAAAGAAAGAAAGATAGATAGATAGAAACCAAGATAGATTGATTGGCAGATATATAGAAATAAAGAAAGAAAGATAGATAGATAGACATATAGACAAATAGATAGATAGACAGATAGATATAAAAACATAATGATTAATAGATAGATGATAAAAAGATAAATAGATAGATAGATATATATATATATACATAGATAATAGACAAATAGAATGAATGATGATAGACAATTTTATAGAAAGATTGATAGACAAATTAATAGACAGATTGATATACAAATTGATTAATAGATTCATAGACACATAGATTGATAATTTGATAGATATTTAGATAAATAGATAGATATTTAGACAGATAGATAGATAGAGAAATAGAGAAAAGATTCATAGATTATTAGTCATATAAATAGATTAAAAGATAGACATATAGAAAGATAAATAGATAGGCAAATAGAAAAGAAAGATTAAAAGATAGATAAATTGACTGATAGATAGACATATAGACAAAAAGATAGATAGACAGATAGATAGATAAAAATATAGATAAATATTTAGATAGATATATAGATAGATAAAGTGATAGAAAGATAGAAAGACAAATGGATAGACAAATAAATAGATATATAGATAGATAGACATATAGATAGACATAACGATAGATAGATATATAGATATATTGATTGATTGATAGATAAAAATATAGATAGATAGATATACAGATAGATAAACAGATAGATAGACATATTGATAGAAAGAATGATAAGAAAAGATTGATTGATTGATAAAAAGATTGGTTGAAAGATAGTTAAATAAATAGATAGATATATGGATATATATACAAACTGACAGATAGATAAATAAATAAATAAATATTTTGATAGAAAGAAAGATAAACATATAGATAGATGGATAGATAGATAGACAAATAGATAAATAGATAAATATATAGATAGACAAGTAGAGAGAGATATAAATAAATAATTAGATATATAGATATATATTTAGAAAGATAGACATATAGATAGACATAAATATAGATAGATATATAGATAGAAAGATAGATAAGTAGGTAGAAAAATAGATAGACATATAGATATTCAGATTGATAGAAAGACAGATATACAAATAGATATACATTTAGATAAGGTAATAGACACATAGATAGATATATAGATAGATAGATAGATAGACATATTAATAGACACATTGATTAACAGATAGATAGATAGATTTATAGCCAGATTCATATACATTTAGATAGATTGATTGATAGACATATAGTTAGACTATAGATAGATAGATAGACAAATAGATAGATAGATAGACAAATAGATTGATAGATTATTAAATATAAATATTGATAGTGATATAGATGATAGATTTTAAAAACATAGAAAGATAGAAAGAAAGGTTGAAAGATAGATATATAGAAAGACAAAAAGATAGATAGATAGTTAGATATAAAGTTATATAGAAATATATATAGATAGATAGAGAGATAGAAAGACAGACAGATAGATATATAGATAGCTAGATATATAGATTTACAGATAGATAGATAGATAACTAGATATATAGATTTATAGACAGATACATAGATTGATAGATAGACATGTTAATAGATAGATATAAGATAGATAGATAGATAGATAGATAAATAAAGATTGTTAGACAAAAAGATAAACAGATATATAGATAGAAAGATAGATACATAAATAGATAAAAAGGTAGAATGATAGATATATTGATAGCTAGATTACTTTATAGAGTGACATATAGTTTGATAGAAAGATTGATAGATAGTTGATAGATAAATTGATTGAATGATTTATATACAAATTAATAGACAAACAGAAAGATTGATAGATAGATATACAGAGTAATAGATAAATTGATAGAAAGATAGTTAGTTTGATAGATAAACCAATAGATTGATAGAATTTAAACAAGTAGATAGACATATAAATAGATAGTTAGGTAGATTTATAAACAAATAGATAGATAGATAGATAAATAGATAGATAGCTCCCTCTATCTATTTGTCTATTTTTCTATTTGTCTGTCAATCTAAATGTCTATCTATCTATATTCTTTAATATGTATATCCATTTGTCTATCTTTATTTGTATCTCTCTGTCTATCCTTATATATGTCTCTCTGTCTATCTATCTATATATCTATCTATGTGTCTATTAGCTTATCTAAATGTATATCTATCTTTCTATCAATCTGAATATCTATATGTCTATCTATTTTTCTACCTACTTATCTATCTTTCTATCTATATATCTATCTATATTTATGTCTATCTATCTGTCTATCTTTCTAAATATCTATCTATATATCTAATTATTTATTTATCTCTCTCTACTTGTCTATCTATATATGTATCTATTTATCTATCTGTCTATCTATCTATCTATATATGTATCAATATATATGTCTATCTATCTATCTATCTATATATCTATATATCTATCTGTATATCTATCTATTTGTCTATCTATCTATCGATCTATCGATCTATCTTTCTATTTATATATAAATCTTTCTATATGTCTATATATTTGTCTATCTATTTGTCTATCTATCTGTCAATCAATCTTTATATATATTTATCTATCTCTCTACCTATCTATCTGTCTATCTATGTTTCGATCGATCTATTTATCAATCAAAATATCTATCTATCTACCAATCTATATTTTAGCCTATTTATTTGTCAATCAATCAATCAATCCTTTTGTCTATTTAACTATCAATCTTACTGTCTATCTTTTGTCTATCTATTTGTATATAAAATTATCTATCTATCTATCCATTTAAATGTATATTTATATGTCTAATCATCATTCTATCTTTTTGTCTATCTATCTGTCTAATTATCTATCTTTATATCTATCTATCTTCTTATCTATCTATTTGTCTATCTATCTATCTATATATCTATTTATATAACTATCTATCTATCATTATATATATATATATAACTTTCTGTCTATCTATCTATTTATCTATCTATTTATGTATCTATCTTTCTATCTATCTCTTTATCTATCTTTGATTCTTTCTATCTATCATTCTATCTATCTATCTATCTGTCTATCTATATTTATGTTTAATTATTTATGTATATATTTGTTTATCTATTTTTTATTTATATATCTATCTAACTATATATCTGCCTATCTATCTATCTATTAATAATTTCTACATATAAGTTAGATATATATCTAACTATATATCTATTTTCTATTTGTCTATCTATTTCTGTATCTATATGTCTACATATAAGTTTATATATCTATCTATTAAACTATATATCTTTCAAACTATCTCTTTAACTAACTATCATTCTATCAAACTATCTAGCTATCTATCTATCTACCTATCTGACAATATATATGCTTATCTATCATTCTATCTTTTTATCTATCTATCTACCAACATATATATCACTTTATATGTTTATCTATTTGTCTATCTAACTAACTATCTATCTATATATCTATTTGTCTAACTATTTGTTCAACTAACTAACTATCTATCTCTCTATATGTCTGTCTATATCTTTCTATCTTTATATATATATATATATCTATGTGTCTATCTATATGTCTATCTATCTATCTATCTACCAATCTTTGTATCTATCTTTTTATCTATCTATCTATTTATCTATCTATCTTTCTATCATTCTTTCTATATATATATCTATCTATTAATCTATCTTTTTATCTATTTGTCTATATGTGTATCTAGCTATCTATCTATCTATCTATTTATCTATATTTTTATTTATATCTTTTTCGATCTATCTCTATATCTAACTATTTATTTGTGTATCTATGTCTATCTAGTAGTCAATCTATCGATTTATCTTCTTATATATCTATCAATCTATTTGTCTATCTTTCTACCAATCTAACTACCATCAATCTATTGATTTATCTTCTTATATATCTATCTATCTATTTGTCTATCTTTCTACCAAACTACCTATCTATCAATCTATCTCATTATCTATCTATCAATCTATTTGTCTATCTATCTATCTATCTATATGTCTATTTTCTATCTATCTATCCCTCAGTCTATTTATCTACCTGATAATCTATCAATCTATCAATCTAGATATCTATCTCTCTGTCTATTTTTGTATCTTGTATCTATCTATCTATAATCTGCCTATCAAACTATATATATATATATATCTATTTATCAATCAATCAATCAATCTGTTTATCAATTTGTCTATCAATCTGTCTATAAAATGTTTATGAATCAATCCATCAACCTATCTATCAATCTATCTATCTATATGTGTATCAATCAAAAAATTAATTTGTGTATCTATCTATTTATCAATCAATCAATCAATCAATCAACCTATCTATCCATCTTTCTATTTGTCAATTTGTCTATCTCGTTGTCTATTTGTCTTTCTACCTATTTATATGTATATCTATTTGTCTTTCTATATAACTCTTAGACTATTTGTTTGTTTGTTTTTCTATCTATCTATCTATCAAACTATTTATATTTTTATCTTTCTATCCATCTTTATATCCTTCTATGTATCAATATATCTTTGTGTCTATCTATCTATCTATATGTTTATCTATCTATCTTTCTATATAACTATTTATCGATCATTCTATCTATGTGTATATATATATATATATCTATCTATCTTTCTATCAATCTCTCTATCAATTTGTGTTTCAATCTATTAATTAATTAATAAATCAATCTGTCTATTTATTTGCCTACAATTCTATCTAAATTTGTCTATCTATTTATCTGTCTAATAATTTGCCTATAAATATATCTATCTATCTATCTATTTGTATATCTATCTTTTATCTTTTTATTTATCAATTTGTCTATCTATTTTTCTATCCATCTATTTATCTTTCTGTCTATATGCCTATTTTATGTAAGTCTGTCTATCTATCTACCTGTCTATCTATCTATTTGTGTATTTATCATTATATCTATCTATCTATCTATCTATATGTCTATTTTCTATCTATCTATCTATCCCTCTGTCTATTTATCTACCTAATAATCTATCAATCTATCTATCTAGATATCTATCTCTCTGTCTATTTTTGTATCTTGTATCTATCTATCTATAATCTGCCTATCAAACTATATATATATATATATATTTGTTTATCAATCAATCTATCAATCTGTTTATCAATCTGTCTATCAATCTGTCTATAAAATGTCTATGAATCAATCAATCAACCTATCTATCAATCTATCTATTTATATGTGTATCAATCAAAAAATTAATTTGTGTACCTATCTATCTATTTATCAATCAATCAATCAATCAATCAATCTACCGATCTATCCATCTTTCTATTTGTCAATTTGTCTATCTCGTTGTCTATTTGTCTCTCTACCTATTTATATGTATATCTATTTGTCTTTCTATATAACTCTTAGACTATTTGTTTGTTTGTTTTTCTATCTATCTATCTATCAAACTATTTATATTTTTATCTTTCTATCCATCTCTATATCCTTCTATGTATCAATATATCTTTGTGTCTAGCTATCTATCTATATGTTTATCTATCTATCTTTCTATATAACTATTTATCGATCTTCTATCTATGTGTATATATTATATATATATCTATCTATCTTTCTATCAATCTCCTATCAATTTGTGTTTCGATCTAGTAATTAATCAATCAATGAATCTGTCTATTTATTTGTCTACAATTCTATCTAAATTTGTCTATCTATTTATCTGTATATAATTTGCCTATAAATATATCTATCTATCTATCTATTTGTATATCTATCTTTTTATCTTTTTATTTATCAATTTGTCTATCTATTTTTCTATCCATCTATTTATCTTTCTGTCTATATGCCTATTTTTATGTATGTTTGTCTATCTATCTACCTGTCTATCTATCTATTTGTGTATTATCATTATATCTATCTATATATCTTTTATATATCTATTTATCTTTATATCTTTTTGTCGATCTATTTGATTTCTATCTATGCATATATATATCTATATATCTTTCTATCTATTTGTCTATATATCTATTTATCTATCTATGTTTCTATCTGTCTGTCTATCTATCTTACTATCTATCTATATGTCTATCTCTATATCAATCTACCTATCTAACTATATATATATATAATATATATCTATCTATGTATCTATCTGCCTATCTATTATTTATCTTTTTATCTATCTATCTATCTACCTACCTTTCTATGCATCTATATATCTATATATTTGTCTATCTAACTATATATCTATCTTGATATCTATTTGTCTAACTATCTATCTTACTTTTTGTCTATCGATCGATTTATCTATCTATATCTTTATCTGTACGTATATTAATCTATCTATCTTTTTATTTTTATTTTATCAATATATATATTAATATGTCTATATATATGTTTATCTATGTATCTATCATTCTGTTTAACTATCAATCTATTAATTTGTCTATCTATCTATCTACCTATCTATCTATCTATCGGTGTGTCCATCTATCTGTCTATTTATCTATCTATCTCTCTATCTTTCTTTCTTTCATATCTTTCTTTTTATCTATTAATATATCTATCTATCTATCTATACATCAATCGATATGTCTGTCTTTCTGTATAGCTATTTATCTGTCTATTTTTCAATATTTTTGTTTATCTATCTATCTATCAATGAATCTATATGTTTGTCTATAAATATATCAATTGTCTATATATCTGTATATCAATATATTTTTATCTATATATCTATCTATCTACTTGTCTATATATCTGTCTATCTAAATTTCTATCTATCTATCTTTTTTATTTCTTCTGTCTAATTATCTACATAATAATCTATAGATCTATCTGTCTAATTATCTATCTCTCATTTATTTTCTATATGTAATTCTCTATATTAAAATCTATCAATCAATCTATCTATATTTCTATTATCTATCTATCAATCTTTCAATCAATATGTCTATCAATTTGTCAATCAATTTTTTTTAAATATGTCAATCAATCAATCTATATGTCTATCTATTTGTATATCTACTATTAATAAATCAATCTTTGTATATGTCTATCTATCTATCTATTCTAACTATCTATCAATCTATCTATCTATACATCTTTCTATCTCTCTAATTGTCTCTCTATTTATTTGTTGCCTACCTATCGATATGTATATCGATTTGTCATTCTATCTAACTCTTAGTTAGTTAGTTTGTTTGTTTTTCTTTCAGACTATCTATATATCTAATTATATATCTAACTAACTAACTATATATATATATATATATATATACCTATCTAACTATCTAAAAGATCTATCTATCTATTTGTTTGTTTGTCTATCAATCTGTCTTTCCTTCTGTGTATATATCAATCTATGTGTCAATCAATCAATCAATCTTTCTATCTATCTATCTATTATTCTATCTGTCTATCTTTATAATTATCTATCTATCAGTCTATCTATCTTTCTATCAATCTACCTATCAATTTTTCTATCAATTTATTAATCAATAAATCTATCTATCTATTTAGTTATCATTTTGTCTATCAATTTGACTATATATCTATCTTTATATCTACTTGTAATTCTATATATTTATTTATCTTTTTATATATTTATCTAATTGTTTATCTATCTATTTTTGTATATGTTTGTTTGTCTATCTATCTATTTGATTTATTTATCTTTCTATCTATTTGTCTATCTTTCTATATATCTATATGTCTATCTATCTTTCTATCTAGCAATCTATCTATCTCTTTGTATATCTAATTGTCTATCTATTTATCTATCTTTCTGTATGTCTATCTATTTTTTATATCTTTTTTTCTATTTATCTATCTTTATGTCTATTTATCTATCAGTATGTCTGTAAAATTTTATATTTGTTTGTCTGACTATCTATCTATCTTTCTATTTTTTATCTATATATATTTTTATCTATCTATCTATTAATATATTTATTTATCTATCTATTAATATATCTGTCTATTTCTCTATTTATCTGTCTATCTTTATTTCTATCTGTCTGTCTATCTATCTATCTATCCATCTGTCTATCTATCTGTCTATCTATTTGTCTATCTGTCTAACTCTCTAACTATCTTTCTATTTATCTTTCTATTTGTATTTTTTATTTCTGTCATCTAAATATCTATCTATTTATCTAGATATCTATTTGTTTATCTATCCATCTATCTATATATCTATCTACTTGTCTATCTAACCTGTCTATCTATCTGTCTATCTATTTATGCTTCTATCTATTAGTATATTGATCTATCTATCTTTATATCTATCTAACTTTATATCTATCATTCTATCAATCTTTCATCGATCTATTATATATTTATCTATCTATCATTTGGTGTATATATCTATCAATCTATCTATGTATCTATATGTTTATCAATCTATTTATTAATTAATCAATCTACAAGTCTATCATTCTTTCTTTCAATCTGTCTATCACAATGTCTATCTATTTGTCTATATGTTTGTTCACCTATTTATCTATATATTTGTCTATCTATCTATCTGTATATATATCTTCCTATCTATCTATTGATCTATCTAGCTGTTTGTCTATATGCCTGTTGTTAGTCTACCGAAAATATGTCTACCTAACTATCTATTTGCTTATATGCTTGTCTGCTTTACAATCTATTTGTTTGATTCTCTGCATGTTTGTCTATTTGTCTATCTATCTGTCTTATTATTTATCTATCTATCTTTTTATATACCTATCTATATGTTTATCTATCTATCTTTTTATCTACCTATCTATATGTTTATCTATCTGTCTATCTATCTTTTTATATGTCTATCTATCTATCCTATCAATCTATCTACTATCTATATATATATATATATATGTATTTTTATTTATCTATTCATTTATCTATTTAATGTGTTTCTATTTTTCTATCTATCTAACTATCTGTCTGTCTGTCTTTATATCTGAATATTTATTTGTCTATCATATTTTTCTCTCTATCTTTCTATCTCTTTTTATATATTTGTCTATTTATATAGCCATCTATTTATCTATCTATTTATTTATCATTTATCTATATGTCAATCTATCAATCAATAATCTATAAATATATATATATATCTATCTGTCTATCTATCTGTCTATCTATCTGTCTATCTATCAGTCTATCTATCTATCTATATATTTATTTGTCTTTCAATCAATCTATTTATTTATCTATCAACCAATCTATCAATTTCTCTATCAAACTATCTCTTATCATGTCTATTAATCTATCTATTTAACAATCTTTCTATAAATCTAGCTATTTGTCTATCTATCTTTATATTTATCTATCTATCTATATATCTATCTGATTTTCTATCTATCTATCTATTTGTCTATCAATCAATCAATCGATATATCTTTCTTTCTATATATATATATATATATCTATATATTTATCTACCTATCTGTCTATCTATCTATCTATCTATCTATATATCTATCTATCTTTCTTTCTATCTATCTATCCACATATCTATCTATCTATCCATATATCTATCTATCTATCTGTCTATCTATATGTCTATCTATCTTCAATCAATCTATCTATTTGTCTATATATCTAAATATATCTATCTATCTTTCTATCAAACTATCTATCTTTCCATCTATCTATCTATCTATTTATTTCGCTATCTAATTATATATCTATCTCTCCATCTATCTATCTATGGATATGTTTATTTATCTGTCTATCTGTCTATCTTTGTATCTATCTACATCATTATCTATATGTAATCTATCTATCTATCTATCTATCTCTCAATCTATATTTTTATATATCTATCTATAAATTTATTTATGTATCTATCTAAATCCATGCTTAACTCTTTCTAATAATCTATCTATCATTTTTTCTATAAATTTTCTTGTCAATCTTTCTACCATCCTGTCTATCTATCTAACTAAATATCTTTTGATATGTCTATCTATAAGTTTGTCTATATGTCAATATATCTTTCTATATTATGTCTATTTATCTGTCTATCAATTTGTCTATCTATCTATCTATCTATATATTTGTCTATCTATATGTTACAATCAACCAATCTATTCATTTTTCTATCTATCTATCTTTCAATCAATCTATCTTTCAATCTTTATGTATATTTATTTGTTTATTTATTTGTCTAAAAATCTGTATATCTTTCAATCTATTAGTTGGTTAATCTATCTATTGATCTTTATATCTATCAATCATTTTATTTGTCATCTATCAATCTCTCTATCAATCTTTCTATAAATCTATTTATCAATCTTTCTATAAATCTGTAATCAATCTATTTTTCTAACTATCGATCATTCTATCAGTCTATCTATCTATCTATTTATTTGTCTTTCTATCAATCTATCTATTTATCTATCAATTTGTATATCAATTTGTCTATCAAACTATCTCTTATCATGTCTATTAATCTATCTATTTAAGAATCTATCTATAAATCTAGATATTTCTTTATATATCTTTATATTTATCTATCAATCTATATATCTATCTGATTTTCTATCTCTCTGTCTATTTGTCTATCTCTCAATCAATCGATATATCTTTCTATCTATCTATCTATATATCTATCTATCTATCTACCTATCTGTCTATCTATATATCTATCTATATATCTATCTATCCATCCATCTATCTATCTATCTATTTATATGTCTATCTATATTCAATCTATCTATCTATTTGTCTATTTATCTAAATATATCTATCTTTCAATCAAACTATCTATCTTTCCATCTTTCTATTTATCTATTTATCTTTCTATCTATCTATTTATCTATATATCTTTCTATCTATCTATCTATGGAAATGTTTATCTATATGTCTATCTATCTGTCTATCTTTGTATCTATCAACATCATTATCTATATGTATATCTATCTATCTCTCAATCTATATTTTTATATATTTATTTATTAATTTGTCTATGTATCTATCTAAATCTATGCTTAACTCTCTCTAATAATCTATCTTTTTTCTATAAATTTGTTTATCATTCTGTCTACCATTCTGTCTATCTATCTAACTAAATATCTTTCGATCTGTCTATCTATATGTTTGTATATATGTCAATATATCTCTATATATTATTGTCTATTTATCTGTCTATCTATTTATCTATTTATCTATCTATCTATTTGTCTATATATGTGTCTAATAATCTGCCAATCTATTCATTTTTCTATCTATCTATCTTTCAATCAATCTCTCATTCAATCTTTATGTGTATTTATTTGTTTATTTATCTGTCTAAAAATCTATATATCTATCTATCTATTAGTTGGTTAATCTATCTATTGATCTTTATATCTATCAATTTTTTTATTTGTCAATCTATCAATCTTTCTATCAATCTTTCTATAAATCTATCTATCAATCTTTCTATAAATTTGTAATCAATCTATTTTTCAAACTATCAATCAATATATCAGTCTATCTATCTATCTATTTATTTGTCTTTAAATCTATCTATTTATTTATCTATCAATTGATCAATCATTTTTTATATCAATTTGTCTATCAAACTATCTCTTATCATGTCAATTAATCTATCTATTTAATAATCTATCTATAAATCTAGCTATTTTTCTATCTATCTATATATCTGATTTTCTATCTATTTGTCTATTTGTATATCTCTCAATCAATCAATATATCTTTCTATATATCTATCTATCTATATATCTACCCATCTGCCTATATATCTATCTATCTATCTATCTATCTATCCATCTATCTATCTATCTGTCTATATGTCTATCTATTTTCAATCAATCTATATATTTGTCTATATATCTAAATATATCTATCTATCTTTGTATCAAACTATCTATCTTTCCATCTTTCTATCTATCTATTTATCTCTCTATCTATCTATTTATCTATCTATCTCTCTATCTATCTATCTATCTGTGGATATGTTTATCTATATGTCTATCTATCTGTTTATCTTTGTATCTTTCAACTTCATTATTTATATGTATATCTATATATATCTCAATCTATATTTCTATATATCTATCTATTAATTTGTCTATGTATCTATCTAAATATGTGCTTAACTCTCTCTAAAAAAACTATCTATCTTTTTTTTATATAAATTTATCTATCATTCTGTCTACCATTCTATTTATCAATATAACTAAATATCTTTTGATCTGTCTATCTATATGTATGTCTATATGTCAATATATCTCTCTATATTATTATCTATCTATCTATCTATCTATTTGTCTATTTATCTATCTATCTTTTTGTCTATCAATGTGTCTAACAATCAACCAATCTATTCATTTTTCTATCTATCTATCTTTCAATCAATCTCTCTTTCAATCTTTAAGTCTATTTATTTGTTTATCTATCTACCTAAAAATCCATATATCTTTCTATCTATTAGTTGGTTAATCTATCTATTGATCTTTATATCTATGAATCTTTTTATTTGTCAATCTATAAATCTCTCTATCAATCTTTCTATAAATCTATCTATCAATCTGTAATCAATCTATTTTTCAAACTATCGATCAATTTATCATTTAATCTATTTATTTGTCTATTTATCTATTTATTAATCTATTTTTCTATCTATATATTTGTCTATTTATGTATCAATTTGTCTAGCTATATGGCTATATATTTATCTATCTTTCCATCTATATATTTGTCTATCTTTTTCTATATTTCTATATATCTATTTATGTGTGTGTGTGTGTGTGTGTATTTCTTTCTTTCTTTCTATGTCTATCTATATGTGTATCTATCTGTTTACAATCTGTCTATCTATCTGTCTATCTATCTATCTATCTATTTGTTTATATCTATCTATTGGTCTATATTTCTATCTATCTATCTATTTGTATATCTATTTATCTGTCTATCTAATTGTATTTTTATGTATCTATCTATCAATCTATCTAATTTTCTATATGTATATCTATCTATATGTCTATCTAATTATCTATTTGTCTATCTATCTATGTATATAACTCACTCTTTATATATATATATATATATATATATATATATATTTCTAGCTTTCTTTGTTTCAGTAAACCTATCTATCTCTTTATTTGTCTATCTATCTATCTATCTGACAATCTACTTATCAATCTAACTATAAATCTTTCTATCTATCTAGCTATCAATCTATCTATCTATCTGTTTCTCTAAGTATCTATTTATCAATTTGTCTATCTATCTTGTGTCTATCTATCAGTTTGTCTAACTATCTATCATGTCTATATATCTAGTGTTTTATATATCTATTATCTATTAGTCTATCTTCTATCTATCAATCTATCTATTTTTAAATCAGTCTAATAATCTATTTATCTATTTTATATCAGTCTAATAATCTATCTATTTATAAATCATTATGTCTGTCTATCATTTATATATCTATCTGTTTGTTTATATATATATATATATATATATATATATCTGTTAGTCTCTATGTATATCTGACTATCAATCTAACTGTTGCCTAACTAATTTTATTCCTGCTTGACTATTAATCTATCTATTTTATTGTATTTCAATCTATCTAATGATTTATCTATTTATATATCAGACTATCTATATATAAATCTATCTATCTGTCTGTTTGTCTATCTATCTATTTTTTATTTGTATATCTATCTATCTATTTGTGTGTGTGTGTTATATATATATATATATATATATATATATATATCTAGCTTTCTTTTTATCTAACTATCTCTCTTTCTATCTATCTTTATTTTTTATCTATCTAATTATTTATTTGTAAAATTTTTGAGTATATATCTATCTATCTTTCTATCTAATTATCTATTTATCTATAAGTTTATCTATCTATCTATCTATATATCTATCTATTTATTTATCTATTTTCTTGTCTATCTTTCTATCTATCCAAGTATATGTGTATCTATCTATCTCTATATCTATTTGTCTATCTATCTATCTTTATATCTGTCTATATATATATCTATCTATCTTTATGTCTATCTATCTATCTGTCTATCAACCTATTTATATAAGTTTATATGTTTCTTTATATCTTTTATCTATATATCTACTTGTCAATATATATGTCTATATATCTATCTATATATCTTTTTATATGTCTATCTATCTCTCTATCTATCATCTATCTCACTATCTATCTGTATATCTAATAATCTATCAATCTATTTGTCTATCTATCTTTTATTTGTCTATCTATATGTTTATCAATCAATCAATCTATCTATCTATCTTTCAATCTATCTATCAATTTATCTATCAATCTGTCAATCAATTTGTCTAATAATCTATTATCTTATCTTTCTTTCATTGTGTTTGTCAATCTATCTATATATCTATCTATTTATCTACCTATCTATTTATATGTCGATATATCTTTATATCAATCTATTTTTATATTTATTTATTTATCAATCAATCAATCAATCAATCAATAAATCAATCTTTCTATGTATCTATATGTCTATCAATCTATTTATCAATCAATCAAACAAACTATCTAATATATCAATTTGTTTATCAAAATGTCTATCTATCTATTATATATTTGTCCGTCCATCTATCTGTCTATCTATTAGTTTATCTGTTTGTCTATATGTCTGGCTGTCTATGTGTCTAGATGTTTTTCTATATGCCTTACTATTTGTATACCTGACTGCCTATTTTGTTGACTATGTTCATGTCTGTCTATATCTCTGTATATCTACTATCTATTTATGTAAATGTTTATCTATCTCTCAATCTATCTATCTATCTATCTATATAGCTATCCTTTTATCTATTTTTATATATATATAAATCTTTCTATATATATATATATATATCTATCTGCCTATCATTCAATATATTTATCAATCTATCTATCAAGCTATCTATCAATTAATCTATCTATATATATTTGTCTAAGTATCTATCTATCTATATATATATATATATATCTATCTATATTTATTTTTGTCTATCTATCTATCTAACAAACTGACTATCAATCTATCTATCTATATGTCTATCAAATTATCTATCAATTTATAGTATCAATCTATCTACCAATCTATATATTAATCTGCCTATCAAATTGTCTATCAATTTATCAATCAAACAATCTATCAAAATGTCTCTCTATTTGTTATCGCTCTATCTGTTTATCTATCAATCTATATATCTATTTGTCTATCTATTGGTTCATCTATCTACTATCTATTTCTCTATCTATTTGTCTGTCTTTTATCTATTTATTTATATATAGATATTTATAAATCCATCTAGTTATCTGTCTATTAATCTTTGTATCTATATGTCTTTCTATGTATTTATCTATCTATTTATCTACCAGTCTGTGTATTTATCTGTGTATCTATTTGTCTATGAATTTTCTTATATTTTTTCCTATCTATCTATCTTTATTTAAATCAATATATTTGTCTCGCTTTTTCACTATATTTTTATCTATCTATCTGTCTGTCTATCTATCTAGTTATCTATCTATCTATCTATTTGTCTATTAATTGTCTATCTATCTCTCTATCTTACTATTTATCTAGTTGTCTATCTATTTTTCTATCTATATCTCTATATATCAATCAATCTATCTATTAAACTGACTAATAATCTGTCTTTCATTATATCAATCAATGTATCTATCAATATGTCTATCTATTTATAAATAAATCTATCATTTAATCTTTTAATTAGTCATTCCATATGTCTATCTATTATCTATCTATCTTTTTATTTAACTGTTTATCTATTCGACTATCTTTCTATCTAACTAATTTCTATCTATTTATATATCTATCTATTTTAATATGAATCAATCAATCATTTGTTTATCAATCTATATATTAATATCCTATAAATCTATCTATCTATCTTATCTGTATATCTACCTCCTATCTGTTTATCATTCTAATTACTTATTTGTCTGTCTGTTTATCTTTTTGTCTGTATGTCTATCTATCTGTCTATCTGCCTCACTACCTGATTATTTGCCTGCCTGAGTTTCTATCCAAATGTTTATCTTTTTGTTTGTCCATCTATGTTTCTATATATCAATCTATCTCTCTATGGATTTATTTGCTTTTCTGTTTGTCAATGTATCTATCTATTATCTATCTATCTATTATCTATCTGTCTATCTTTATATTAAATGACTATGTATTGGTCTATCAATCTATCTTTCTGTTAATATATCTTTCAATCAATCAATCTATCTATCTATATATTTATATATCTATCTATTTGTATATCTATCTTTCTAACTATATATATGTGTATCTATCTGCTTATCTACCTCCCGATCTATCGCTCTATCTATCTATTTGTTTATCTATCTATCTTTCTATATGTATATCTATCTATCAAATAATCTATCTATCTATCTATCTATTTTTATTTCTATCTATCTGTTTATCCATATATGTTTATATCTATCGATCTATCTTTTTTATATATGCCTATCTATTTATTTATCTATCTATCTATTTATCTTCTAGTCTATCTAACTATATATATACCAGATTATCTATGTATCTATCTATTTGTCTATCTAATTATATATCTATCAATATGTCTTTATATCTATTTATCTATTTTTCTATCTATTTGTCTATCTATCAGTCTATCTATCTGATTATATATCTGACTATTTATCTATATATCTATTTGTCAATCTTTTGATCTATCTATTTATCCATCTATTTATCTATCTGTCAATCTATTTGTCTATCTATCTATATGTCTATATCTCTATCTATCTATTTATCTATCTATCTAACTATTAATCTATCTATCTATCTATCTATCTACCTCTATATCTATCTAATTATCAAACAATATATATATCTGTCTATTTATTGATCAATCAATCAATCTATCTATATGTATATCTATTTTTCAATCTATATTTATATTAGTCTTTCTAATTGTTTGTCTTTCTATCTATCAGTCTGTCACTCAATCTATCTTTCTATTTATCTAGCTGCGTATGTATCTGTCTATCTATCTATCTATCTATCTATTTGTCTATCTAGCTATCAATCTCTTTATCTATCTAACTTTTTATCTATGTATCTGTCTATTTATCTATCTATTTTATGTCTATATATCTATCTATGTATACATGTATTAATTTGTTTATCTATATGTATATCTATCTGTCAATCTATCTATCTGTATATATATATGTCTATTTATCTGTCTATCTATCTATCAATCAATTTGTATATTTTATCTATCTATCAATTTGTATATTAATCTATCTATCAATTTGTATATTAATCTATCTATCAAATTGTATATCTATCTATCTGTCTATTTATTTGTATGTCTATCTATCTACTATCAAATTTTCTATCTATTTGCTTGTATATTTATTTGTCTTTCTATCTATCTTTCTATATTTCTATCTATATATCTGTCTATCTCTCTGCCTATCTATCTTTATGTCTGTCTGTCTCTCTATTTATTTCTTTATCTATTTGTCTATCTATTTGTCTATCAAGTTGTCTACTAATCTATCCATTTATGTATATATATATATATATATATATATATATCTATATCTATCTATCTATCTATCTGTCTATCTATATATATTTCTGTCTATCTAACTATCTATCTGTGTGTCTGTCTATCTTTCAATCTTCCAATTTAACTATCGATCGGTCAATATATATGTCTATTTTTATATGTTTCTAATTATCTTTCTTTATATCTATATGTCAAATAATCATTCTATCTATACATCCTATGAATCTATAAATATATATATATAATTATCTTTATATCTATTTGTATATCAATGTGTCTATCTATCTATCTATCTATCTATCATCTAACTATGTATATAAAAGGATATCTATCAATCTAACTATATATATATCTATCTAATAAGCTATCTATTTATTTATCTATCTATCTATCAATATATATATCATTCTATGTATATATATATATATAAATTTCTATCTATCAATCTGTATATCTATCTATCTAACTATCTGTCTATCTATTTATCTATTTATCTTTCTATCTATTTATCAATTAATCTATCTAAATGTCTATTTATATGACTATCTATTTGCCTCTCTTTCTATCTATGTATGTATCTATCTATCTAGCTATTGATTTATCTATCAATTATCTATCTATCTATCTATCTGTCTGTCTATTTGTCTATAAATAAATATATCTCTCTATCAATTTTTCAGACTATATATCTATCTATTTATATATCTATCTATCTATCTATATATCTATTAATCTTTCTATCTACTAATCAATAAATCTCTCTATCAATTTGCATATTAATCTTTCTGTCAATCTATCTATTAGGGCATATATAAATCTATCTTTCAATCTATCTATCAATATATCTATCAACCTCTATATTAATCTATCTATGCATTTTTCTATATATGTGTCTATCTATGTGTCAACCTATCTGTCTTTATATTTATTAATACACCTATCTAACTGACTATCTATCTATCTATCTATCTGTCTAACTATCTATCTTTCTTTCTTTCTATGTATCTACCTATCAATCTTTGTATCTATATATTTTTATGTCTATCTATCTATCTATGAATCTATCTATCTATTTATCTATCTGTCCATCATGTGTCTATCTATATAAATAAATAAATATATATATATCTACATACCTATCTATTTATCTATATGTCTATCTATCTATCTTTATATATATCTGTTTGCCTATCTATCTATCAATCTATATGACGATCTATATTTCTATCTATCTATCTATTTATTTGTCTATATATTTTTCTATCAAACTATCATCTATCTCTCTATCTATCTATCTATATATCTAATAATATATCTACCTATTTATATATATATATATCTATCTATTTGTCTATGTATCTTTCGATCTAATTGTCTATCTATATGTCTATTAATATATTTATCTTTCTTTCTATCTGTATATTACACTTTCTATCAATTTGTCTATCAATTTGGATATCAATCTATCAATCAATTTGTCAATCAATCAATTTGTCTATCAATCAATCAATCTATATGTCTATCTCTATATCTATTGTTTTGTCAATCTTAATGTCTATCTGTCTGTCTAATTATCTATCTGTCTATTTCTCTATCTTTCTATCTAACTATCTATCGGTCTATATATCTATCTATCTGTCTATATGTCTATCTTTCTTACTATCATACTAGGTAATTATATGCCAATCTATCAATATATATATATATATATATCTATCTATTTGTATATCTATCGATCATCTATCTATCTATCCTTTTGTATATCTATATATCTAAAAATCTGTCGATATATCTATTTATCTATCTATCTATCTATCTATCTAAGTATCTATCACTCTATCTATGTTTTTATATATATACATATATATATACATACATACATACATACATATATATATATATATCTATCTATCTATATTTGTGTCTCTCTATCTATCTATCTATTATATGTCTATCTATCTATCTATCTATCTATTTGTCCATTTATCTTTATAACATTCTATCTTTCTGGCTATCTAAATGTCTATCTATCTATCTATCTTTATATCTATCTATCTATTTATCTATCTATCAATATTTCTATCTATTTGTATATCTTTCTGTCTATCTATCTATCTATTTATTTATCTATCTCTCTATCTGTCTATCTATCTATTTATATATCTATCTATCTATTTATCAATGTATCTATCAATTTATATAAAACTTGTCTATCAATATGTCTATCAAGATATCTATGAAACTATCTATCAATATGTCTAATAATATTACTATCAATCTATCTATATATTAATCTATTAATATCTATGTCTATCTATCTATCTATCTATTTGTCTATCTGTCTAATAATCTATCTCTCTATTTGTCTATTTATTTGCCTATAACTATCTATCTATCTATGTGTCTATCTACCTATCAATCTATGTATCAGCCTATCTATATATCAATTTTTCTATATATTTATCTATCTATATATCTTTTTAATTATATTTCTATCTATCTTTCTATCTAAATATCTATCTATCTGATGATCAATTTGTATATCAATTTGTCTACCAATATGTTGATCAATTTGTATATCAAGCTATCTATCAATCTGTCTTATAAGCTATCAATCAATCAATCAATCAATCAATCTGTCTAGCAAAAATTTGTTTATCAATCTTTCTATATATCTATCTATCTAATTGTATATCTATTTGTCTATTTAACTGCCTATTAATATATCATTCTATCTATCTATGTATCTATTTTTGAATCTATTTTTATTAATATATTGATAAATCTAAATGTCTATCTATCTATCTATGTGTCTATTTGTGAATCTATCTATCTGTCTATCTATCTATCTATGTTTTTATCATCTATCTTTTTTTCTATATATCTAACTATCTACTGTATAATAATTTATCTAGCTATCTATCCATCTATCTATACATCTATATGATTTTCTATATGCCTACCTATATATCTATATATATTTCTATGAAACTATTTGCCTATCTATGTAATAATTTAAGTCTATTAATCTATTTATCTATCTACATATCTTTCTATGAAACTATCTATCAATCTACCTATAATTTGTATATTAATCTATCTATCAATCTGCTATTAATCTATCAATCAATTTGGCAATCAATCAATCTATTGATCTGTCAATCTTTTAGCCTATCTATATGTCTATCTATCATTTTATCTATATTTATATTTATCTATCTATCAATCTATCTATCTGGCTGTCTGTCTATCTATCATTCTATCTATTTTCTATCTTTCTATCAATCTATTTGACTATCTATATATCTATCTATTTGTCTATATATCTAACTATTAGTTTATATATCATTCTATCCATCAGTCTGTCAATTTGTCTATTTATCTCTTTATCAATCTATCAATTAATTTGTATATTAACTTGTCTATCAATATGTCTATCAAGCTATCTATCAATAGGTCTATCAATATGTCTATCAATTTTACTATATAACAATCTATCTATATATCTATGTGTCTATCTATCTATCATTTTATCTTTCTATTTGTCAATTTATCTATCTATCTGTCTGTCTATCTATGTGCATATCTAATTGTCTATCTATTAATCTATCTTTCTATCAATTGCTCTGGTTGTCTATCTATATGTCTGGCTATCTACCTATCAGCTTAACTATCTGTTTACCTAACTATCTATATACATGATTGTATGTCTTGTTGACAATCTATCTATATGTTTGTATGTTTGCCAATCTCTTTATCTCCTTATATGTCTATCTATCTATCTATCTATGTATCTATCTATCTATCTATGTATCTATCTATCATTATATACATCTATATATCGATATGGCTATCTATCTATATATAAATATATTTCTTTCTTTCTATCGTTCTATCTTTCTATCTTTCTATATATCTATCTTTCTATCTGTCTATCTAACAATCTATCTATCTACCTATCTATCTATATATATGTTTATTTATCTATCTATCTATTTGTATATGTATCTATGTATCTATCTATCTATCTTTCAATATATATATATATTTCTATCTTTCTATCAGTTTATCTATCTATCTATCAGTCGATCTATCTATCTGTTTATATATTTATCTATCTATCTAACTATCTATTAGTCTATATATCTTTCGAACTATCTATGTATCTATCAATAAATAAATAAATAAATCTATCTATCTATATGTCTGTCTGTCTATCAAACTGTCTATCAATCTGTCTATCAATCTGTCATCTATCTATATATCTAAATGTATATCTATATATCTAAGTAATATGTGTGTGTGTGTGTAATAATCTATCTATCTATCTGTCAATCAATCAATCTAGCTATCTATTTATATATATGCATGTCTATCTCACAATCTATCTAACTATTTGTCTATTTATCTATTAATCATTCTATCTATCTATTTATCTAAATGTCTATCTATATGAATAAGTATTTGCCTCTTTCACTATCTATCTATGTCACTATCTATCTATCTGTTTATCTATCTATATATTTATCTATCTATCTATCAGTCTATCTATTTTTCTATCAATCAAACTAATGATCTATCTTTCTATCTATTTATGTGTCTATCTATCCGTCTCTCTATCTTTCTATTAATCTTTATATCTACCTGTCTATAAATCTCTCTATCAATTTGTATATTAACCTATTTATCAATCTATCTATCAAGCTATATATCAATCTATCGATCAATTTATCAATCTATCTAATCAATCTGTGTATATATCTTTCTATCCATGTGTATATATATCTCTTTATCTATCTGACTATATACCTATCTATCTCCATATCTATCTATCTATTAGTTAATCTATCTATCTATCTTTCCATTCATCTATCTAACTATCTAGCAGTCTATATATCTCATTATTTGGCTTTCTTCTACTATCTTTCTATCTATCTATCTGCAAATCAATATATCTATCTTTCTATCTTTAAATTAATCAATCAATCTATCTATCTATATATTTATATATCTATCTATTTCTTTGTCTATCTATCTATCATCTATCTGTAAATCTAAATGTATATCTATCTATTTATCTAACTATATATTTATTTATTTAAGAATCTATCTATCTATGTATCTATGTATATATCTATTTATCTATTTTTCTATATATATATATATGTATATGTATATCTATCTATCTTTCTATCTATCTATGTGTCTATCTATTTATATCTCTGTCTTTCTATCTTTATATCTATTTGACTATATATCTATATATCATTTTGTCTCTCTTTCTATTAATCTATCTGTCTAACTATATGACTATCTATTTGCCTCTCTCTATATTTATATAGTGTCTATCTATATATAGATCTATTTATCTATTTGTTTATCTATCTATATATTTATCTATATATCTATCTAAATATCTATCTTTCTATTTGTCTATCTATCTTTCTTTCTATCTATTTATCTATATATCTATTGATATATATTTTCTATATATCTATCAATTTATCTTTATGTCTATCTATCTATTTATTAATCTTTCTATCTACTTGCCTATTAATCTCTATATCAATTTGTATGTTAATCTGTCTATCAATCTATCTATCAATCTATCTATTAATCTATCTATCAATCTTTCTATCAATTTTTCTATCGATCTAACTATATATCTATCTATCTATCTATGTGTCTATCTATCTATCTATCTATTTATCTATCTATATCTCTATCTCTCTACCTACCTATCTATCTATCTATCTCTCTATCTATCTATTTATCTATATATTTGTCTGTCTATCTATCTAACTATCTGTCTATTTTTATTTATAAATATATCTTTATGAATCTATCTAACTATCTATTTATATATCTGTCTAACTCTCTATCTATCAATCTATCTATTAATTTGTCTATATATGTGTCTATATATATATATATATATGTCTGTCTATCTATCTATCTAGCTATGTTTATTACTATATTTTAGCATATCTATTTGTCAATCTTTATAATGATCTATCTATCTACTTGTCTATATATCTGTCTATCAAACTATCATTTATATCTCTATCTATTTGTGTATCTATTTATCTATATATTTGTAAATCTATCTATCTATCTCTTTGTCTATGTATCTATCAATCTATTTGTCTATGTATCTTTCTTTCTAATTGTCTATTTATATGACTTTTAATCTATCTATCTATCTATCTATCAAACGTTATATCAATTTATTTATCAAACTATAATAAATCTATCAATTAATCAATCAATTGATCTATCCATCTATATGTATATCAAGCTATCTTAATGTCTATCTATCTATTTATTTATCTATCTATCTACTATCTATCTGTCTATCTCTCTATCTAGCAATCTTACAATCTATCGATATATATAATGTCTATCTTGTAACCATCTTTCTATTTATTTATGTAGCAATCTATATATCTATTAATCAATTAATCAATATATATATATATATATCGATCAATCTATCTAATTTTTTATATATCATCTATCTATCTATCTTTATGTATATCTATCTATCTAATAATCTATCTATATATCTATTAATCTATCTATCTGTTTATCTATATATCTGTCTGTCTATCTTTCTTTCTATATATATATATATATCTTTCTTTCTATCTGTCTATCTATCTATTTATATATCTATCAGTCTATTTATCAATCAATCAATCAATAAATCAATATATATATATATCTTTCTCTATATCTTTCTTTCTATCTGTCTATCTATCAATTTATATATCTATCAGTTTGTTTATCAATCAAAATATATATATATATATATTTCTATCTATCATCTATCTATCTATCATCTATCTATCTATATAATAATCTGTCTATATATCTATTTATCTATCTATCTATCTACCTATTTGTCTGTCTGTATATCTGTCTATCTTCTATCTTTCTATATATATATATATATAGCTTTCTATATGTCTATCTATCTATCTATATGTCAATCTATCTATTTATCTATTTGTCTATTTATCTATCTACAATTCTATCTATCAATCTATCTTTCTATCTATGTATCTATGTGTCTATGTATCTATTTATCAATTTATCTATCTATTTATTTATCTTTCTATCTATCTTTCTATCTATTTGTGTATATTTCTATCAATCAATCTAACTATCAATCTATTTATCTATCTATCTGTCTGTCTGTTTATCTATCTATTTATATATTTATCTATCTACTATATATTAATCTGTATATCAGTATGTCTATCAATCTATCTATCAATCTATCTATCAATTTTTATATCAACTTGTCTATCAATATGCCTATCAAGCTATCTATCAATCTGTCTATAAATATGTTTATCAATCTGATTGTGAATCTATCTATCTCTCTATCTATTTGTCTATATATCTATCTATCTTCCTAGCTATCTATCTGTCTATTAATATATCTGTCTATTAATCTATCTATCTATTAATTTGTCTATCTATCTATCAATCTATATATCTATTTATTTATATGTCTATTTATCTATTTATCAACCTGTCTATCTATCATTATATCAATCTATCAATCAATTTGTATATCGATCTATCTATCAATCTATAAATTATTTGTATATCAATCAATCTATCAATCCATTTATCAAACTTTTTATAAACCTATCTATCTATGTGCACATCTTTCTGTCTATCTATCTATCTATTAATGTATATATATATATATATATATATATATTTCTATCTATTTTCTATCTTTTTTTGTAAATCTATCTATCAATCTTTCTCTCTATCTATTTATATATTATCTATCCCTCTATCTTTTTCTTTAAATATTATTTTATTAATAATAACCCTCTCTTTTGGTGGAGGAATACCGTTAATACAAACTATCATCTACCCTTCTCCCTTTTACACCCATTCTTCAAATAAAGATAAAATACATTTAACCAATCTAATAAAATGTAATTTTATTTGTGCTATGGCTATGTTAATCTATGTCTCCTATCTTTACCTTTTTGTGCAAGGAGATATTCCTTCTGAGAACAAATGGCTATCCTTATGATGATAGCTTATCCATTAACTTACTTTAACAATCTTTCGATTAGTATAATAAGCTTTATTTTGCTTCTTTCTATGTTTCGGTGCTTCACAAGTGTCTTATGTCTTTTAAATCTGCATATTTGATTCTCCCTCCAGCATTTTTTAGCTAATTCGAATCTTGAGTCATCTCATGCCTTCTTTAATTTCTAGCTTCATATTCTCTCTCCACTGTCTTATAATGATAGCTGGGTTTTTGAACATCTTTATAAGCTGTCCTCCCAAGTGATTATTGTTGATTGCAGTTATTTATATCCTGATTAACTATTCACCTATAATTTTTTTGTCTTGCACAAGATCAATTCTATCATACACATAATTAAAACTTTGTATCCCCCCTTCCCTGTTCAAACCAATTAGCAATTGGCTTGGTACTTTAGGGACAGCTCCATAGCTGTTCAGAATTGTTTGATATGCTCTACTTTCTTCCATCTATTTGCTTTTCATTCCTTCACTGTCCTCTTTAACTTTTAGAGCTTGCACCTATATATTACAGACTTCCCACATACGACCAGAAACAGACCTCCAGCAAAACTCATTTTAAAACAACAGACTTCCAGCAACACACACTTAATAACACAGACTTCCAGAAAAATGGCACAGACTTCCAGCAACTAGACTCTATATAATACCCACTACTAACAATATCATTTAAACATATCTATCCTTCCATTCCGAATAGTCCACCAAGCTATGGACATGCAGAATCATATGTACCTGCAGAGCATACTACATATCTATACATCCATTATCTTTTCCCAACCAAACCACTAATGTTATTTCAATTAGTTTCAGTTTATTCTTTCCTTTCTACCTGTAGAAAACAACAGAAAAACAGAAAAAAAACAGACAGAAAAAGCATGCATACAAAAGCCACTTACCTTATCTTGATCACCCCTCAGGACTAGGGTGATCTCTAATACGATCTTATTTTCCTATTTGAATGGCAAGTTCTAATTAACATTTTTATTTTTCCTAATATAAGGAAAATCTTTACTATCAAGTTTTAATATTCCAGTAAATTTTTTTGGTAAATTCTCTTCATTATAATCCTGATCACCTTTCTTTCTCCCCTCTTTAGCTAATATATCTACTAATGCATTCGCCTCTCTGAAAATGTGCTTTATAGAAAAGTTTAGAAAGTTCATATCATTTAGAATATCTTCTATGTCATCTTCATATTTCCACATCTTTGTCTGCTTTTTGATTAAATTAACAACAATTTTCTAATCTATTTGAATATCTATATTTTTAATTTCTAGTTTTCTACAAAACATAATTCCCTCTCTTAAAGCTAATATCTCAGCGTGAACAGCCAAGGATGCTTGCATCTTTCTACTGAAGGCTAATATTAGCCGTCCTTTCGAATCTCTAATAACTCCTCCAAATCATGCTTCGCCCATATCTCTATCGAAGCTACCATCTGTTTTTAGAGCTATACTACATTGAGGTGGTTTTTCCCATTTTATACATATTACTTTACATTGTTTAAGTTGATTTTCTTTTAGATTCCAACAAATTAAGGTTTCTTTATCCCTCTTCGAGCCTTGACTTTTTATAGGGTTCAATTCTGAAATTTTACTTGTTTCTTCTTTAATATCTTTCCATATATCTTATATTATCATTTTATAACCTTAGAATCTACTTTTGTGTCTAGCCTTCCAAATGCACCAGATAACTAATAATGGCACTTTGATTTTAATCCATTTCTGCACTGGACTATAAACTTTTAGATTAATCCATTTTTGAAGCCTACGTTTCAAGTTTAGATGTTCATATCTTAAATTCATTTCTAATCCTAGTCTTTTCCATAACTCTGCTGCCACTCTCCCATGTGAAAGGAGATGGTCCATTGTTTTAATTTCATTTAAACAACACTCGCATCTAGATACCAGCTTAATACCTTTTTTCTTTAAGTTATTGTCAATTGGGATAATATTAGATAAAACTTTCCACATAGAAGTTTTAATTTGTTGTGGATAATCATTTTTCCAAGCCCATTTGAATAATGTATGTTCTTTTAACTTTTTTCTTAATTCATTTTTTACCATTTTTAGTAAAAATGCTCCATCCGAGCTTAAATTCCATTTCCATCCTTTTTTAGTAAGTGTAGAAAATCATCTGCATATGCAAGGCAACTCACTAATGGAGTGTTCCTCGGCTGTCTGAATGTGCCTATCATACCATTTCACATTTTATCTTTAATGTTAACTATTAAGAGTTCCAGATAAGTGTTAAATAATGATGGTGAAAGTGGATCACCCTGTCTTAAACCTCTAACTGGTTTTATTTCTTCTCCTACCTTTCCATTTGTGATAATTCTAGCCCATGTATTAGAAATACATCTATAAATCAAATCTATCCATGTTTCAGAGAAACCCATCTTTCTCATGATAGAACAGAGAATGCTTCATTCTACTCTATCAAAAGCCTTGGATAGATCCAATTTTATAATAACATTTTGCCCTCTTGTTTTGGATCCTATTTCTCTACTCATTTCAAGCTATTTTTCAATATGTTTATCAATCTGACTATCAATCTATCTATATATCTCTCTATCTATTTGTATATATATATTAATCTATCTTTCTAGTTATCTATCTGTCTATTAATATATCTATCAATTAAACTATCTATATATATATATATATATATATATATATATATATATATATATATATATATATATATATATATATATATATATTTATTTATTTATTTATATGTCTATCTATCTATCTATCAACCTGTCTATCTATCACTCTATCAATCTCTTGATCAATTTGTATATCAATCTGTCTATCAATCTATTAATAAATTTGTATATCAATCTTTCTATATATTTGTCTATCAATCTGACTATTAAGCTATTAATCAATATGTCTATCAATCTATCTATATATCTATCTATCCATTTATAAAACTTTCTATATACCTATCTATCTATGTGGATATCTTTCTATCTATCTATCTATCAATATATTAATATATATATATCTTTCTAACTATTTTCTATCTTTTTTGTCAATATATCTATCAATCAATCATTCTATTCATCTTTCTATCTATCTATCAATCAATCTATTTGTCTATCTGTCTGTCTATCTATCGGTCTATCTATCTACCTATTTATCTATCATCTATCTCTCTATCTATAAATATATATATATCTATCTGTATAGTAATCTATCTATCTGTCTATCTATTTGTGTATCTATTTGCTTATATATTTGTCTATTTATGTCAATTAATCTATATATCTATCTATCTATATATCTATCAAACTAACTATCTATCTATCTCTCTAACAATTTGTTTATCAATCTATATATCAATCTATCAATAAATTTGTCTATCAATCTTTCTTTTATTTATATGTTTATCTATCTTTCTATCTATGTAGCTATCTATCTATCTATTTTCTATTTATCTATATATATATATATATATATATATATATATATATATATATATATATATATCTTATCTATCTCTTTGTCTATCTAGCTATATATATATATATATTTATTTATTTTTCTATCTATTTATTTATATATTTGTCTATCTATGTATCTATCTATTAATCTTTCTATCTATCTGTTTATCAATATGTCAATCAAATTGTATATCAACTTCTCGATCAATATGTCAATCAAGCTATCTATCAATTTGTCTATCAATATGTCTATCTTTTTTTTAAAGTTTGTTTTATTATTAATAACCCTCTCTTTTGGCGGAGGAATACCATTTTTACAACCTACATCCACCCTTTGCCCTCTTACACCCATCTTAAACCTTAAACCTTCAAACTAACATATTGGATCTTAAATATCTTTATCAAATATAGCATTTATTCATTTTATAAATTAGATTTCAACTATAATAAGCTGGAGCTTTGGCTTGCTTTGTTCTGCCTTGTCTAGCCACTTGAATGACCTCTATTTTCGGCCCATCTTCTCTTTTATTTTTTATTATTTATTGTTCGGCCCCTTGTGTTTCTATGGTCCACGTTTCCTGTGCTCATCATCTAACTTCCCGTCTTCCCCGTGTCCCAATTCTTCAACTCGTCATCTGACATCTCGATTCCTCATTCTTCAACTCATCATCTGATTTCCCGTCTTCCCCGTGTCCTAATTCCTGTTGTTCGCATCGTTCCCGTGTGTTCATCGACCATCTTCCTTCTTCTTTTTTTCACACTCCAGTGGAGAATTCCATTCACTCTCGTTTCCTTTGCCGCGCCTTTTTTATTAGAAATGTTCTGACTTTTTCAGCTTTTCACGAGCTGCAGCAGAGCATAATTTTCTGCATAACTCAAACTCAATAAACTATGGGTAAATTCACTTAATAACCAGACCCTATCAGATAAATCCATCATTAAACACCCCTCTGAACCAGGGTGATGTATGTGTTCTATGGATCCTCTGCAAGTCTGCTAATCACCCCCAGGGCCAGGTGAATCATCCTAGAATGTATCTTGTTTATCTGCCACTAGAAACTTCCAACTCGGAAAGTAGTAAGCAAACCAAATCAACTTATAATTATGTGTTCTTTACGAGAGCACTATATATATAATCTGCAATTACACAAAAAACAGATGCCAAAGACACAAAAGGAAACAAGGAACAGCAGCAAAAACACAAAAGGAACAACAGCCACAAGTAACAATACCTTGCCCTATTACCTTCACTGCTAAATTAACGCAAGCCACAAAAGGAAACAGCAACAAAAACACAAGCAAAATACAAAAAAATAGCAACATTTAGTAGTTTAGCAGCAAAATTAACCATACAAAAAAAAACCTTCCAAAATTCCAGCAACTACTGAGTTTTCTGGTTGCTTATACAATTAACTTTGCTGCTAAGAAAAAGGAAGCTACAGTAAAATATGCTATCAACCATTATCTTACCTTGTCCTATTACCTTTGCCTCCATAATGTACATACCTGTAACCTGCAGATACAGAAATTCCCCTGCACAGAAGCTACCACAACACCATAACAGTTAACATCATATATTCTTATAATTCTCATATTCTATTTTTCCTATTAATACTACTATTCCTGAATCTTAGGTAAGGGAAGGCATTCCTATCTAATTTCATATTCCTTTTAGTTTTTATGGCATCGAAACCTCATCAAATTCATGTTCTCCTCTTAGCGAACCTAATCTTGCAAGGCTATCCGCCAAAGTATTGGCTTCTCTATATATATGTAAGATTGATGCATTAAGCAGTTTAATGAGGTTCAAAATAATTTCCATTTCTTCCTCATACCTCCAAAGAATTATTTTTCCACTTTCTAAATCTACCAAAAGCATGGAGTCTACTTGAATTTGTATATTTTTTAAATCTAACTTTATACAGACATTTAATCCTATATTCAAGGCTTTTATCTCCGAGTGGAGAGCTGAGAATGCTTCTGTAGCTGATGTAAATGCTTTTATCACATACCCATTTGAATCCCTTATTACCCCCCCTCCACCTGCTATACCAGTGTCCCTATTGAAGCTACCATCCATGTTTAGTGATATTTTACCTTCCGGAGGCCTATTCCAACATATACTTTTTACCCATCCCTGTTTCGTATTTGTGATAGCGAGGCCCCAAAACATTCCAGCTACCTTATTTAAACAAGAACCATCAACCTTTATAGGGTTTATACTTGATATATTCTTGATTTCTTTAATAATATCTTTTATAATTTCATTTGAATTCATTCTTATACCCTCAAATTTACTCTTATTACGAGCTTTCCATAGGCACCATATTACTATATGAGGTAGATTCTGAGTGAGCTCATTTTTGATATAACTGCTAGAGTTTATATTCTCCCAATTCTTAATTCTATCAATTATTCTATCATCTTTTTTACTTATTTGTATCAGGTCTTCTAATTCTCTCCAGACTACTGCAATGATTCTTCCACTTGAGAATAGATGATCCATTGATTCTTCTTCTGCAAAGCAACATTCACATATGAAGGCCATTTTAACACATTTTCTTTTCACATTAGTATCCACAGGCAGTGAATTCACCAGAACTTTCCATGCCAGCGAGCACATTTTCTGTGGAATACCTGCTTTCCAGGCCCATTTAAATAAAGATTGCACGGGTTTTTTCCTTCTTATCAATTCTTTTGCTGACTTTAACGTAAAATTACCTTGTGGATTAAGGGTCCATTTCCATCCCGATTTTTTCAGTAATGAATGGACATCTACTATTTCCTTTTGTTTTTCCAATGCTTTCCTGTTATTTGATTTCTGCTTAACGCGATTATGTTCTTGTTCTAGATATTTTGCTCGCATATATTTTTCCCAGAGGGAATCATTTCTTTTATCCTCCACCAACCTTTGCAGTCCCAGGCAGCCGCCATGTCCTGTAAATTAATGAAGCCTAACCCCGCTTCCGCTTTTGGATAACAGATGTCTTTCCAATTTTTCTAGTGAAATTTCTGCTTTCCATTTTTTTTACCCCATAAAAAATTTGTCATTTCCATTTCAAGTTTATTTGTGAATTTCTTAGGTGGATGTATGACTGATATAATATGTACCAGTATACTTTGAAGAACATGAGAGATTAATGTAATCCTCCCACTAAATCCTAATAGATCTACTTTCCAGCCAGCTATTTTCCTTCTCATTTTATCATGTAAAGGCATTAGGTACTTCTCTTTCAGCCTTCCTTCGTATATTGGACAACCTAAATATACTAAAGCATCTTTTTATGTTTAAAACCCGTTATGTTTATATTTTTTTTTACCACTTTTCCGGAGGATATTTTTGCTAACATAAATTGACTTTTGTCCTTATTAAGCGCTTGACCTGTTTCCTTCTCAAATAATTGTAGAAGGTCCATCAGGTTCTTCAATGAACTTTTATTCCCATTTGTGAAAATAATAATATCATCTGCATAAGCTAAACAACTTATTCTTGGAGTATTTTTTTTTGGCTGTCTAAAAGGGATTATTTTGCCCTCTGACATTCTTTTATTTAAATTAACAATTCTAAGTACATGTTAAATAATAAGGGCGATAATGGATCCCCCTGTCTCAAGCTACGTCTTGGTTTGAAATCTTCACTTTTCATTCCATTTACAATGATTCTAACCCAAATGCAAGTTACACATCTATATATTAAATCAATACATGTTTCAGTGAAACCAAATTTTCTCATAACGAAACATAGTGTATGCCAATCTACTCTATCAAATGCCTTAGATAAATCTAGCTTAACTACTAAATTACTTCCCCTTGTTTTAAATGCTATTTCTTTAATCATTTCTGATGCTAATCTAATGTTTTCAATCATTAATCTATTCTTAACAAATCTTGTTTGTTCCTGTGATATTATAAATGGTAAAATATTACTGAGTCTGTTTTGAATTATTTTTGCAAGGATCTTATAAATTGCATTACATAAACTTATAGGCCTAAAATCCTCACATTTTTGAGGTGATTCTTTTTTGGTGATTAGCACTATGAAAGAGTTTGCCCATGCCTTAGGAATATCCGCCCCTACAAAAAAACTTGCAATTGCTGGAACAAGATCTTTTTTGATAATGAGCCAGTTTAACTGAAAAAAATAATTATTCCAGCCATCTGGCCCTGCTACACTATCCTTATCCAGATTAAACACTACATTTTTAATCTCTTCTTCCTCCGGGATCTTCTCCATCATTTGATTTTGTTCTTTTGAGATGACTGTGTTGATCCCATCCATTAATGAGTTTCCTACCTGAAGAGCCTATCTGCATAGATGACTTTTAAAAAATTCCTCAAAGAGGATTCCTATCTGCTTTTCATCTTCAACGCATGTTCCCTCATTAGTTTTTAGGCCCTTGATTTTATTTTTTTGAGCCTTTATTTTACACATGTTATGAAAAAATTTAGTGTTTCTCTCTCCATCTTTCAACCATTTAATTTTTGAACACTATTTCCAGTATACTTCCTCCATATGCAACTTAAGCCTAAAGTCCCCTTTAGCCTTATTTAGTTCATGTCTCTTTACCTCTATATTATTATTATTGTATTCTAATTCCAAATTTTCTACTTTTTCCTCTTCTTGCTTTATTATTTGATTTAAATTTCCGAAGACTTCTTTATTCCATATTTTTAGACATTTTTTTATTCTATGAAGCTTAACCATTAATACTTGCATCGGTTTCCCCATTGCTGGCTCCTTCCAAGATTCAGTTACTAATTTTTCAAAGCCAGCGTGCTTTTCCCACATATTCTGAAATTTAAAGTTACCTGATACTCGGTTGCTTTTAAAGATTGTAATGAGCAATGGGAAATGATCCGAACAGGTTCTATTTAGTTGTCTAAGCCCTGTGACCCCATGCAAAGCTACCCACTTAGCATTACACAGTACTCTGTCCAGTCTAGCCCAAATTGTGCTTCTTTTACTCTGGTTGTTACACCAAGTGTAACTTGAACCTGTGAAATCTATTTCCATTAATTTCGAGTTTGAGATCGCCTCATTAAATTGTGTCATTGCTATTGGATCCGGGGTTTTACCTCCTTTCTTTTCTTGGTTGCTCCTGATTATATTAAAATCACCTCCTATAATCCAAGGTGCATTCCTAGATGCGATATTCTGCATTTCTTCCCATAGTGCTAACCTTGATTTTTTATCATTTTAGCATATACTACCGATATTATTTCATCTGTTTCTTTATTTATTTTAAAATGTACTACCTGATCTGTATCTTTTAAAATTTCAATGACCGAATAATTATGCCACATTATCTAGAGTTTACTATTTATATTAGCATATGCATTGTTAAACCCTAGTTTTTGGCTATAGTTAATTAATTGATCCTTCTGGATCATAGGCTCCGCAATGACTACTAGAGAAATTCTATGAGTTTTAATTAATAGTTTTAACCTATTTATCGAGGGATTATTAGCAACCCCTCTTATGTTCCAATAAAGGCATCTATCTATTAATTCCTAGCTTAGATTGGGATCTAGTTGTATACTTAGTCGCATATTTTGTGTTTAAATATTTTTTCTTATTCTTTGGGGTCTTAATTGCATTCGAATTTACTTGTATTTTTTCATAATATTTATCCTCCTACCCAAGCTGCATTGCCATTATTTTTATAGCTTCCTTGGCTAGAGTTCTAGTGAGCTTTGTCCAATCTTCCTCATAAATATCCAAATCATCCTTCCCCTTTTCTATATAGAATGCATGCTCCTCTTCTTCTATACCTATTGAAGGACAACTAAACACCTCTGATTCTTCCTCTGGGAAATCCAAGAGGTCACCATCTATCCAGCTATAGTCCTCTAGTTTTTCTTTTAAAATTATTCTAGTTTTAATTTTCTTATTCCTCTTCTTTCTACCCTTTACCTCCTCCCTTTTTTCTCCCTCCCCCAGCTTGTCTCCTTCCTCCATGCTTCCGTCCTCTCCCTCTCCTAACAACTTACTCTCTTTCTCTCTCATATACTCCCCTACTTCTTCCATTAAACCTGCCTCAATCACAGGTTTTCTCCAGCCCCTCCCACCTTCCTAATCCATCTTTCTACCTTTCTTTTTCTACCTTCTAACCCTTGCACATTTTCTGTTTGTTCTGTACCCATTTTACACCCCCTCCCCCCCCCCCCCCCCCCCCCCCCCCCCCGATTCGTGCCCAAGTCTCTTACATTTTATGCAATAAGTAGGTAGATTTTCGGGAATAACAGGTTACCAAAACCCATTATCCTGCCCATCCTTTTCATTACCGATCCAGATCATATTTGGTGGCTGAGTTAGTAGGTTACACTCAACACAGACGCGAGCCTTGCTTGGCCTTGTCATAGAAACAGTAGCTTCATCACGAATTACAGGTTTACCCAAACAAGATGAAATTTTGTAGAGAGATTGTGGGTTAAACAAATATAATGGGAGATTCGGTAAGGAAAACCAAACCGGGGCTAAAGGTGCCTCCTCCAGTGGACTGAACTCCTTCGTCCACCTCAAAACGCACATGGGGAAGCCGTTAACTTGCCATAGACCTCTGTGCCATAAGCGGTAGAAGTCCTCAAACATAAAACACTGCAGGAAGACGTGCTTCGTGTCGTAGTCAGCTAGCTTCACCCTTCCTGTAAGCTTTAACAAGGAGATAAATTGTTGTATTTCCTTTGGGCGAGGCCTTCCATGAGAAAACTTACCAATAAGCATATATTCAAATGGCTCCATGAACTTGCGCATCTCTTCTATTGAAAAAACAATCACGAGACTCCCGTGTTTGTTCCCGAAGCAGCATGAGGGAGGCGCGGGCTCTCTTAATATCGAAGCAAACGACTTATTGTTTGGTAATAAGTCTTTTGCTCCATATTTAGCTTTAGAGGAGCTTGAATCGGGCAGCAATGGTGAGATTCTCTCTCTAGGGATTGCGATTTTCTCTTTCTATGAGCTTGAGAGCTTGAAGAAGAGCGAATCCTAGTTGTGGTGCTTGTTGCTTATCAATATGTCTATCAATATAATTATTAATCTATCTATCAATCTCTCTATATATCTGTCTATATATGTATCTATCTATCTATATATCTATCTGTCTATCTATCTATCTATCTGTCTATCTATCTATCTGTCTATCAAATAGTCTATCTATTTATCTGGATATCTATGTGTATGTCTATCTATCTATCTATCTATTTATCTGTCTATCTAACTATATAACTATCTAACTAACTGTCTGTCTATTTATGTCTATGTATCTGTCAATCAATCTATCTTTCTGTCTATCAGTCTAGTTGTCTGTAAGTCTATTAGTCTAGCTACCTATCTGTCTTCTAATTATATATTTGCCAAACTATTTATCTGCCTGATTATCTCTCTATTTGAATATCTATCTATTTGTCTATTTTTTGTCTACATGTCTATCTATCTACCTATCTATCTATGTATATACCTATTTTTCTATATATCTATCTATCGATCTGTTTATCTATCTATCTATATGTCTATCTATATTTCTAACTATTAGTATATAAATCAATCTATATGTTTATCTATATATCTGTATATCTATTTATCTATATATCAATGTATATATCAATCTATATATCTATATGTCTATCTATCTATATATAAATATATATCTTTATATCTTTCAATCTATCTATCTAACAATCTATTATCTGCCTATCTAACTATCTATATAACTATATATATATATGTGTATCTTTCTATCTAACTATTTGTGTAACTATCTATGTATCTATCTGTTTATCTTTTAATATATATATATCATTCTTTCTATCTATATATCTGTCTATCTATCTAAGTACCTATTTGAATATTTATCTATCTATAATTATGTTTATCAATTTGTCTATATATCTTTCTATCTATATGTCTATGGATTTTTCTATTTTCTATCTATATATCTATTTATCTAATTGTATATCTATCTATTTAACTATCGGTCTATTTATCTATATTTAAATCTATATATCTATTTGTCTATTAATTTATCACTCTATCTATCTATATGATTAGTCTATTTATCTATCTATATATCTATTTATTTATCTATATATCTATATATCTGTCTGTCTGTCTATCAATATTAGTATGAATCTATCCATCTATCTATTTATCTATCTGTCTATCTCTTTATCTATTAATCTATCTATCAACTTGTGTATCAATTTGTATATAAATTTATCCATCAATCTATTTATAAATCTATCTAGATATGTTTCTATCTATGTTTCTATCTATGTATCTATCTATCTGTCTGTCTAACTATCTATATAAATATCTATCTATTTGTCTATCTATCTATCATTCTATATTTCTTTTTGTTTATCAATCTGTCAATCTATATGCCAATCTATCTATCTATCTATCTATCTATTTATCTATCTGTAAATTGATTTATCTATATATCTGTCTATCAAACTATCATTTATATCTCTATTTATCTGTCTATCTCTTTGTCTAATAATCTATCTATTAATCCGTCTATCAATTTCTGTATCAATCTATATACCAATCTATCAATCAATTTGTCTATCATTCAATCAACAATCTAAATGATCAATCTTTCTTTTATTTATATGTCTATCTATCTGTCTAAGTATCTTTATATCTACCTAGCTATTTGTCTATCTACTTTTTATCAATATATCAATTTATTTATCTATATATTTATTTATCTATCTATCTGCCTATTTACCAATATATCTTTTTATCTATCTATCTATTTATTTATATATCTACCTATCTTTTTATCTATGATTCTTTCTATCTATCAGTCTATCAATCTCTCACTCAATTTGTATATCAACTTCTCTATCAATATTTTAATCAAGTTATCTATCAATTTGTCTAAATATATTTCTATCAATCAAAATATAAATCAATCTATCAATCAATCTATATATATATATATATATATATCTATCTATCTATCTATGTATCAATCAATCTATCTATGTATCTGTTTATCTATCAATCTATATATCTATCTATCTATCTAGCTATCTATATATAATTTTGTCTATCTATCTATCAATCTATTTGTCTAACTCTCAATCTGCCTGAGTATCTATCTAGCTGATTGTCTCTCTATTTGAATATCTATCTATCTGTCTATTTGTTTCTCTTTATGTATATCTATATACCTATTTATCTATATATCTATCTATCTATTGATCTATCTATCTATCTATCAATATGTCTATCTATCTATCAATATGTCTATCTATCTTTCTAACTATTAGAATATCAATCTATCTATATGTTTATCTATCTAACTATTTGTGAAACTATCTATGCATCTATCTGTCAATATATCTTTCAATATATACATATATATGTCTTTCTTTCTATTTATCTATCTATCTATCTAGCTATTTGACTATTTATCAATCTATTTATTAATTTGTCTTTATATCTTTCTATCTATATGTCTATCTATCTATCTATCTGTTTATATATGTGTCTATCTATCTGTAGTTCAATCTGTTTAAATTATCTGTCTATTTATCTATATATCTATCTATATAACTATTTGTCTATCAATTGATCAATTTATCTATCAATCTATCAGACTATTTATATCTATCTAATATATGTGTTTATTATATGTCTATCTATCTATATATGTATCAAATCTGTCCATTATCATATTATTTATCTACCTTATCTCATTGTCTGTTAATTTATCTATCAACCTGTATATCAATTTTATATAAATTTATCTATCAATCTATCTATATTCGTTTCTATCTATGTATCTATCTATCTAGTTTTCTATCTATTGTCTAACAATATATATAATATATATATATATATATATATATATCTATATCGATTTGTCTAATATCTATTTATCTATCTATCTATCTTTTGTCTATCTATCTACCAATCTATATGACAATCTATCTGTCTATCTATTTATCTATTTGTCTATATATCGTCTATCAAACTATCATTATATCTAATCTATCAGTTTATCAATTTGTGTAATAATCTATCTATATTTTTTGGAATATCTATCTATTTATCTATCTATTTGTCTATAATCTGTCTATTTATCTCAATCAATATCTATCTATCTACCTATCTATCTATTAGTTTGTATATCTATCTATATATCTATCTGTCTATCATTTGTCTAACTATCTATTTGTCTATTTGTCTATCTTTATGTTTATATATCTATCTATCTATCTATCTAATAATTTGTATATCAATCAATCTATCAATCTATCATCAATTTGTCTATCTATCTGTTCATCGATCTATTATCTATATGTTTATCTATTTGTCTATCTATCTATCTATCTATCTACTACTATATATGTGAATCTATCTTTTTATCAATCTTTCTATCTATTTATATCTATATCTCTTTATCTATCTATCTATAATCTATCTATCTGTCTATCAATCAAGTAACAATCATCAAACTAACTATCTATCAATTATTTATCAATCAATCTTTCTATCAAAAATCTATCTTTAGTTCTATCTTTGTCCATCCATCTATCTAACTATCTAATATTCAATATATTGTCTATCTATTTTGCTTGTCTATTTATCTTTTTGGCTATTTTTTCTATGCCGGACTATTTGTCTACTTGACTATCTCTTTGTCTATGTATTT
>JAREIK010001546.1:311474-366474 GCA_029783825.1 Sapria himalayana
TAGTCAGATTGATAGACAAATATATAGAAAGATTGATATAAAATTTATTAATAGATTGATAGACAGATTGATATACAAATGATCAAGAGATTGATAGAGTGATAGATAGACAGGTTGATAGATAGATAGATAGACATATAAATAATAAATAAATATATATATATATTATATATATATATATATATATATATATATAATTATATATATATATATATATATATATAGATAGTTTAATTGATAGATATATTAATAGACAGATAGATAACTAGAAAGATAGATTAATATATATATACAATAGATAGAGAGATATATAGATAGATTGATAGTCAGATTGATAACATATTGAAAAATAGCTTGAAATGAGTAGAGAAATAGGATCCAAAACAAGAGGGCAAAATGTTATTATAAAATTGGATCTATCCAAGGCTTTTGATAGAGTAGAATGAAGCATTCTCTGTTCTATCATGAGAAAGATGGGTTTCTCTGAAACATGGATAGATTTGATTTATAGATGTATTTCTAATACATGGGCTAGAATTATCACAAATGGAAAGGTAGGAGAAGAAATAAAACCAGTTAGAGGTTTAAGACAGGGTGATCCACTTTCACCATCATTATTTAACACTTATCTGGAACTCTTAATAGTTAACATTAAAGATAAAATGTGAAATGGTATGATAGGCACATTCAGACAGCCGAGGAACACTCCATTAGTGAGTTGCCTTGCATATGCAGATGATTTTCTACACTTACTAAAAAAGGATGGAAATGGAATTTAAGCTCGGATGGAGCATTTTTACTAAAAATGGTAAAAAATGAATTAAGAAAAAAGTTAAAAGAACATACATTATTCAAATGGGCTTGGAAAAATGATTATCCACAACAAATTAAAACTTCTATGTGGAAAGTTTTATCTAATATTATCCCAATTGACAATAACTTAAAGAAAAAAGGTATTAAGCTGGTATCTAGATGCGAGTGTTGTTTAAATGAAATTAAAACAATGGACCATCTCCTTTCACATGGGAGAGTGGCAGCAGAGTTATGGAAAAGACTAGGATTAGAAATGAATTTAAGATATGAACATCTAAACTTGAAACGTAGGCTTCAAAAATGGATTAATCTAAAAGTTTATAGTCCAGTGCAGAAATGGATTAAAATCAAAGTGCCATTATTAGTTATCTGGTGCATTTGGAAGGCTAGACACAAAAGTAGATTCTAAGGTTATAAAATGATAATATAAGATATATGGAAAGATATTAAAGAAGAAACAAGTAAAATTTCAGAATTGAACCCTATAAAAAGTCAAGGCTCGAAGAGGGATAAAGAAACCTTAATTTGTTGGAATCTAAAAGAAAATCAACTTAAACAATGTAAAGTAATATGTATAAAATGGGAAAAACCACCTCAATGTAGTATAGCTCTAAAAACAGATGGTAGCTTCGATAGAGATATGGGCGAAGCATGATTTGGAGGAGTTATTAGAGATTCGAAAGGACGGCTAATATTAGCCTTCAGTAGAAAGATGCAAGCATCCTTGGCTGTTCACGCTGAGATATTAGCTTTAAGAGAGGGAATTATGTTTTGTAGAAAACTAGAAATTAAAAATATAGATATTCAAATAGATTAGAAAATTGTTGTTAATTTAATCAAAAAGCAGACAAAGATGTGGAAATATGAAGATGACATAGAAGATATTCTAAATGATATGAACTTTCTAAACTTTTCTATAAAGCACATTTTCAGAGAGGCGAATGCATTAGTAGATATATTAGCTAAAGAGGGGAGAAAGAAAGGTGATCAGGATTATAATGAAGAGAATTTACCAAAAAAATTTACTGGAATATTAAAACTTGATAGTAAAGATTTTCCTTATATTAGGAAAAATAAAATGTTAATTAGAACTTGCCATTCAAATAGGAAAATAAGATCGTATTAGAGATCACCCTAGTCCTGAGGGGTGATCAAGATAAGGTAAGTGGCTTTTGTATGCATGCTTTTTCTGTCTGTTTTTTTCTGTTTTTCTGTTGTTTTCTACAGGTAGAAAGGAAAGAATAAACTGAAACTAATTGAAATAACATTAGTGGTTTGGTTGGGAAAAGATAATGGATGTATAGATATGTAGTATGCTCTGCAGGTACATATGATTCTGCATGTCCATAGCTTGGTGGACTATTCGGAATGGAAGGATAGATATGTTTAAATGATATTGTTAGTAGTGGGTATTATATAGAGTCTAGTTGCTGGAAGTCTGTGCCATTTTTCTGGAAGTCTGTGTTATTAAGTGTGTGTTGCTGGAAGTCTGTTGTTTTAAAATGAGTTTTGCTGGAGGTCTGTTTCTGGTCGTATGTGGGAAGTCTGTAATATATAGGTGCAAGCTCTAAAAGTTAAAGAGGACAGTGAAGGAATGAAAAGCAAATAGATGGAAGAAAGTAGAGCATATCAAACAATTCTGAACAGCTATGGAGCTGTCCCTAAAGTACCAAGCCAATTGCTAATTGGTTTGAACAGGGAAGGGGGGATACAAAGTTTTAATTATGTGTATGATAGAATTGATCTTGTGCAAGACAAAAAAATTATAGGTGAATAGTTAATCAGGATATAAATAACTGCAATCAACAATAATCACTTGGGAGGACAGCTTATAAAGATGTTCAAAAACCCAGCTATCATTATAAGACAGTGGAGAGAGAATATGAAGCTAGAAATTAAAGAAGGCATGAGATGACTCAAGATTCGAATTAGCTAAAAAATGCTGGAGGGAGAATCAAATATGCAGATTTAAAAGACATAAGACACTTGTGAAGCACCGAAACATAGAAAGAAGCAAAATAAAGCTTATTATACTAATCGAAAGATTGTTAAAGTAAGTTAATGGATAAGCTATCATCATAAGGATAGCCATTTGTTCTCAGAAGGAATATCTCCTTGCACAAAAAGGTAAAGATAGGAGACATAGATTAACATAGCCATAGCACAAATAAAATTACATTTTATTAGATTGGTTAAATGTATTTTATCTTTATTTGAAGAATGGGTGTAAAAGGGAGAAGGGTAGATGATAGTTTGTATTAACGGTATTCCTCCACCAAAAGAGAGGGTTATTATTAATAAAATAATATTTAAAGAAAAAGATAGAGGGATAGATAATATATAAATAGATAGAGAGAAAGATTGATAGATAGATTTACAAAAAAAGATAGAAAATAGATAGAAATATATATATATATATATATATACATTAATAGATAGATAGATAGACAGAAAGATGTGCACATAGATAGATAGGTTTATAAAAAGTTTGATAAATGGATTGATAGATTGATTGATATACAAATAATTTATAGATTGATAGATAGATCGATATACAAATTGATTGATAGATTGATATAATGATAGATAGACAGGTTGATAAATAGATAAATAGACATATAAATAAATAGATATATAGATTGATAGATAGATAGACAAATTAATAGATAGATAGATTAATAGACAGATATATTAATAGACAGATAGATAGCTAGGAAGATAGATAGATATATAGACAAATAGATAGAGAGATAGATAGATTCACAATCAGATTGATAAACATATTTATAGACAGATTGATAGATAGCTTGATAGGCATATTGATAGACAAGTTGATATAAAAATTGATAGATAGATTGATAGATAGATTGATAGACATACTGATATACAGATTAATATATAGTAGATAGATAAATATATAAATAGATAGATAAACAGACAGACAGATAGATAGATAAATAGATTGATAGTTAGATTGATTGATAGAAATATACACAAATAGATAGAAAGATAGATAGAAAGATAAATAAATAGATAGATAAATTGATAAATAGATACATAGACACATAGATACATAGATAGAAAGATAGATTGATAGATAGAATTGTAGATAGATAAATAGACAAATAGATAAATAGATAGATTGACATATAGATAGATAGATAGACATATAGAAAGCTATATATATATATATAGAAAGATAGAAGATAGACAGATATACAGACAGACAAATAGGTAGATAGATAGATAGATAAATAGATATATAGACAGATTATTATATAGATAGATAGATGATAGATAGATAGATGATAGATAGAAATATATATATATATATTTGATTGATAAACAAACTGATAGATATAAATTGATAGATAGACAGATAGAAAGAAAGATATAGAGAAAGATATATATATTGATTTATTGATTGATTGATTGATAAATAGACTGATAGATATATAAATAGATAGATAGACAGATAGAAAGAAAGATATATATATATATAGAAAGAAAGATAGACAGACAGATATATAGATAAACAGATAGATAGATTAATAGATATATAGATAGATTATTAGATAGATAGATATACATAAGATAGATAGATAGATGATATAAAAAAATTAGATAGATTGATCGATATATATATATATATTGATTAATTGATTAATAGATATATAGATTGCTACATAAATAAATAGAAAGATGGTTACAAGATAGACATTATATATATCGATAGATTGTAAGATTGCTAGATAGAGAGATAGACAGATAGATAGTAGATAGATAGATAAATAAATAGATAGATAGACATTAAGATAGCTTGATATACATATAGATGGATAGATCAATTTATTGATTAATTGATAGATTTATTATAGTTTGATAAATAAATTGATATAACGTTTGATAGATAGATAGATAGATAGATTAAAGTCATATAAATAGACAATTAGAAAGAAAGATACATAGACAAATAGATTGATAGATACATAGACAAAGAGATAGATAGATAGATTTACAAATATATAGATAAATAGATACACAAATAGATAGAGATATAAATGATAGTTTGATAGACAGATATATAGACAAGTAGATAGATAGATCATTATAAAGATTGACAAATAGATATGCTAAAATATAGTAATAAACATAGCTAGATAGATAGATAGACAGACATATATATATATATATAGACACATATATAGACAAATTAATAGATAGATTGATAGATAGAGAGTTAGACAGATATATAAATAGATAGTTAGATAGATTCATAAAGATATATTTATAAATAAAAATAGACAGATAGTTAGATAGATAGACAGACAAATATATAGATAAATAGATAGATAGAGAGATAGATAGATAGATAGGTAGGTAGAGAGATAGAGATATAGATAGATAAATAGATAGATAGATAGATAGACACATAGATAGATAGATATATAGTTAGATCGATAGAAAAATTGATAGAAAGATTGATAGATAGATTAATAGATAGATTGATAGATAGATTGATAGACAGATTAACATACAAATTGATATAGAGATTAATAGGCAAGTAGATAGAAAGATTAATAAATAGATAGATAGACATAAAGATAAATTGATAGATATATAGAAAATATATATCAATAGATATATAGATAAATAGATAGAAAGAAAGATAGATAGACAAATAGAAAGATAGATATTTAGATAGATATATAGATAAATATATAGATAGATAAACAAATAGATAAATAGATCTATATATAGATAGACACATATATAAATATAGAGAGAGGCAAATAGATAGTCATATAGTTAGACAGATAGATTAATAGAAAGAGAGACAAAATGATATATAGATATATAGTCAAATAGATATAAAGATAGAAAGACAGAGATATAAATAGATAGACACATAGATAGATAGAAAGATAGATAGATATACATATACATATATATATATATAGAAAAATAGATAAATAGATATATACATAGATACATAGATAGATAGATTCTTAAATAAATAAATATATAGTTAGATAAATAGATAGATATACATTTAGATTTATAGATAGATGATAGATAGATAGACAAAGAAATAGATAGATATATAAATATATAGATAGATAGATTGATTGATTAATTTAAAGATAGAAAGATAGATATATTGATTTGCAGATAGATAGATAGAAAGATAGTAGAAGAAAGCCAAATAATGAGATATATAGACTGCTAGATAGTTAGATAGATGAATGGAAAGATAGATAGATAGATTAACTAATAGATAGATAGATATGGAGATAGATAGGTATATAGTACAGATAGATAAAGAGATATATATACACATGGATAGAAAGATATATACACAGATTGATTAGATAGATTGATAAATTGATCGATAGATTGATATATAGCTTGATAGATAGATTGATAAATAGGTTAATATACAAATTGATAGAGAGATTTATAGACAGGTAGATATAAAGATTAATAGAAAGATAGAGAGACGGATAGATAGACACATAAATAGATAGAAAGATAGATCATTAGTTTGATTGATAGAAAAATAGATAGACTGATAGATAGATAGATAAATATATAGATAGATAAACAGATAGATAGATAGTGACATAGATAGATAGTGAAAGAGGCAAATACATATTCATATAGATAGACATTTAGATAAATAGATAGATAGAATGATTAATAGATAAATAGACAAATAGTTAGATAGATTGTGAGATAGACATGCATATATATAAATAGATAGCTAGATTGATTGATTGACAGATAGATAGATAGATAGATTATTACACACACACACACATATTACTTAGATATATAGATATACATTTAGATATATAGATAGATGACAGATTGATAGACAGATTGATAGACAGTTTGATAGACAGACAGACATATAGATAGATAGATTTATTTATTTATTTATTGATAGATACATAGATAGTTCGAAAGATATATAGACTAATAGATAGTTAGATAGATAGATAAATATATAAACAGATAGATAGATCGACTGATAGATAGATAGATAAACTGATAGAAAGATAGAAATATATATATATTGAAAGATAGATAGATAGATACATAGATACATATACAAATAGATAGATAGATAAATAGACATATATATAGATAGATAGGTAGATAGATAGATTGTTAGATAGACAGATAGATAGATGTTATATAGAAAGATAGAAAGATAGAACGATAGAAAGAAAGAAATATATTTATATATAGATAGATAGCCATATCGATATATAGATGTATATAATGATAGATAGATACATAGATAGATAGATAGATAGACATATAAGGAGATAAAGAGATTGGCAAACATACAAACATATAGATAGATTGTCAACAAGACATACAATCATGTATATAGATAGTTAGGTAAACAGATAGTTAAGCTGATAGGTAGATAGCCAGACATATAGATAGACAACCAGAGCAATTGATAGAAAGATAGATTAATAGATAGACAATTAGATATGCACATAGATAGACAGACAGATAGATAGATAAATTGACAAATAGAAAGATAGAATGATAGATAGATAGACACATAGATATACAGATATATAGATAGATTGTTATATAGTAAAATTGATAGACATATTGATAGACATATGGATAGATAGCTTGATAGACATATTGATAGACAAGTTAATATACAAATTGATTGATAGATTGATAAAGAAATAAATATACAAATTGACAGACTGATGGATAGAATGATATATAAACTAATAGTTAGATATATAGACAAATAGATAGATATATAGATAGTCAAATAGATTGATAGAAAGATAGAAAATAGATAGAATGATAGATAGACAGACAGCCAGATAGATAGATTGATAGATAGATAAATATAAATATAGATAAAATGATAGATAGACATATAGATAGGCTAAAAGATTGACAGATCAATAGATTGATTGATTGCCAAATTGATTGATAGATTCATAGCAGATTGATAGATAGATTAATATACAAATTATAGGTAGATTGATAGATAGTTTCATAGAAAGATATATAGATAGATAAATAGATTAATAGACTTAAATTATTACATAGATAGGCAAATAGTTTCATAGAAATATATATAGATATATAGGTAGGCATATAGAAAATCATATAGATGTATAGATAGATGGATAGATCGCTAGATAAATTATTATACAGTAGATAGTTAGATATATAGAAAAAAAGATAGATGATAAAAACATAGATAGATAGATAGACAGATAGATAGATTCACAAATAGACACATAGATAGATAGATAGACATTTAGATTTATCAATATATTAATAAAAAATAGATTCAAAAAATAGATACATAGATAGATAGAATGATATATTAATAGGCAGTTAAATAGACAAATAGATATACAATTAGATAGATAGATATATAGAAAGATTGATAAACAAATTTTTGCTAGACAGATTGATTGATTGATTGATTGATTGATTGATAGCTTATAAGACAGATTGATAGATAGCTTGATATACAAATTGATCAACATATTGGTAGACAAATTGATATACAAATTGATCATCAGATAGATAGATATTTAGATAGAAAGATAGATAGAAATATAATTAAAAAGATATATAGATAGATAAATATATAGAAAAATTGATATATAGATAGGCTGATACAGAGATTGATAGGCAGATAGACACATAGATAGATAGATAGATAGTTATAGGCAAATAAATAGACAAATAGAGAGATAGATTATTAGACAGATAGACAAACAGATAGATAGATAGATAGACATAGATATTAATAGATTAATATATAGATAGATTGATAGTAATATTATTAGACATATTGATAGATAGATTCATAGATATCTTGATAGACATATTGATAGACAAGTTTTATATAAATTGATAGATACATTGATAAATAGATAGATAGATATATAAATAGATAGATAGACAGATAGAGAGATAGATAAATAAATAGATAGATAGATAGACAGAAAGATATACAAATAGATAGAAATATTGATAGATAATAGATAGATAGATAAATAGAAAGATAGATATAAAGATAGATAGATAGATAGACATTTAGATAGCCAGAAAGATAGAATGTTATAAAGATAAATGGACAAATAGATAGATAGATAGATAGACATATAATAGATAGATAGATAGAGAGATACAAATATAGATAGATAGATATATATATATATGTATGTATATATATATGTATATATATAAAAACATAGATAGAGTGATAGATACTTAGATAGATAGATAGATAGATAGATAAATAGATATATCGACAGATTTTTAGATATATAGATATACAAAAGGATAGATAGATAGATGATCGATAGATATACAAATAGATAGATAGATATATATATATATATATATATTGATAGATTGGCATATAATTACCTAGTATGATAGTAAGAAAGATAGACATATAGACAGATAGATAGATATATAGACCGATAGATAGTTAGATAGAAAGATAGAGAAATAGACAGATAGATAATTAGACAGACAGATAGACATTAAGATTGACAAAACAATAGATATAGAGATAGACATATAGATAGATTGATTGATAGACAAATTGATTGATTGACAAATTGATTGATAGATTGATATCCAAATTGATAGACAAATTGATAGAAAGTGTAATATACAGATAGAAAGAAAGATAAATATATTAATAGACATATAGATAGACAATTAGATCGAAAGATACATAGACAAATAGATAGATATATATATATAAATAGGTAGATATATTATTAGATATATAGATAGATAGATAGAGAGATAGATGATAGTTTGATAGAAAAATATATAGACAAATAAATAGATAGATAGATAGAAATATAGATCGTCATATAGATTGATAGATAGATAGGCAAACAGATATATATAAAGATAGATAGATAGACATATAGATAAATAGATAGGTATGTAGATATATATATATTTATTTATTTATATAGATAGACACATGATGGACAGATAGATAAATAGATAGATAGATTCATAGATAGATAATAGACATAAAAATATATAGATACAAAGATTGATAGGTAGATACATAGAAAGAAAGAAAGATAGATAGTTAGACAGATAGATAGATAGATAGTCAGTTAGATAGGTGTATTAATAAATATAAAGACAGATAGGTTGACACATAGATAGACACATATATAGAAAAATGCATAGATAGATTAATATAGAGGTTGATAGATATATTGATAGATAGATTGAAAGATAGATTTATATATGCCCTAATAGATAGATTGACAGAAAGATTAATATGCAAATTGATAGAGAGATTTATTGATTGGTAGATAGAAAGATTAATAGATATATAGATAGATAGATAGATATATATATAAATAGATAGATAGATATATAGTCTGGAAAATTGATAGAGAGATATATTTATTTATAGACAAATAGACAGACAGATAGATAGATAATAGATAATTGATAGATAAATCAATAGCTAGATAGATAGATACATACATAGATAGAAAGAGAGGCAAATAGATAGTCATATAAATAGACATTTAGATAGATTAATTGATAAATAGATAGAAAGATAAATAGATAAATAGATAGACAGATAGTTAGATAGATAGATATACAGATTGATAGATAGAAATTTATATATATATATATACATAAAATGATATATATATTGATAGATAGATAGATAAGTAAATAGATAGCTTATTAGATAGATATATATATAGTTAGATTGATAGATATCCTTTTATATACATAGTTAGATGATAGATAGATAGATAGATAGATAGACACATTGATATACAAATAGATATAAAGATAATTATATATATATATATTTATAGATTCATAGGATGTATAGATAGAATGATTATTTGACATATAGATATAAAGAAAGATAATTAGAAACATATACAAATAGACATATATATTGACCGATCGATAGTTAAATTGGAAGATTGAAAGATAGACAGACACACAGATAGATAGTTAGATAGACAGAAATATATATAGATAGACAGACAGACAGATAGATAGATAGATATAGATATATATATATATATATATATATATATACATAAATGGATAGATTAGTAGACAACTTGATAGACAAATAGATAGACAAATAGATAAAGAAATAAATAGAGAGACAGACAGACATAAAGATAGATAGGCAGAGAGATAGACAGATATATAGATAGAAATATAGAAAGATAGATAGAAAGACAAATAAATATACAAGCAAATAGATAGAAAATTTGATAGTTGATAGATAGACATACAAATAAATATACAGATAGATAGATATACAATTTGATAGATAGATTAATATACAAATTGATAGATAGATTAATATACAAATTGATAGATAGATAAATATACAAATTGATAGATAGATAGATAGATAGACAGATAAATAGACATATATATATATATACAGATAGATAGATTGACAGATAGATATACATATAGATAAACAAATTAATACATTGATACATAGATAGATATATAGACATAAAATAGATAGATAAATAGACAGATACATAGATAAAAAGTTAGATAGATAAAGAGATTGATAGCTAGATAGACAAATAGATAGATAGATAGATAGACAGATACATACGCAGCTAGATAAATAGAAAGATAGATTGAGTGACAGACTGATAGATAGACAGAAAGACAAACAATTAGAAAGACTAATATAAATATAGATTGAAAAATAGATATACATATAGATTGATTGATTGATTGATCAATAAATAGACAGATATATATATTGTTTGATAATTAGATAGATATAGAGGTAGATAGATAGATAGATAGATTAATAGTTAGATAGATAGATAAATAGATAGATAGAGATATAGACATATAGATAGATAGACAAATAGATTGACAGATAGATAAATAGATGGATAAATAGATAGATCAAAAGATTGACAAATAGATATATAGATAAATAGTCAGATATATAATCAGATAGATAGACTGATAGATAGACAAATAGATAGAAAAATAGCTAAATCGATATAAAGACATATTGATAGATATATAATTAGATAGACAAATAGATAGATACATAGATAATCTGGTATATATATAGTTAGATAGACTAGAAGATAAATAGATAGATAGATAAATAAATAGATAGGCATATATATAAAAGATAGATCGATAGATATAAACATATATGGATAAACAGATAGATAGAAATAAAAATAGATAGATAGATAGATTATTTGATAGATAGATATACATATAGAAAGATAGATATATAAACAAATAGATAGATAGAGCGATAGATCGGGAGGTAGATAAGCAGATAGATACACATATATATAGTTAGAAAGATAGATATACAAATAGATAGATATATAAATATATAGATAGATAGATTGATTGATTGAAAGATATATTAACAGAAAGATAGATTGATAGACCAATACATAGTCATTTAATATAAAGATAGACAGATAGATAAATAGATAGATAGATAAATAGATAGATACATTGACAAACAGAAAAGCAAATAAATCCATAGAGAGATAGATTGATATATAGAAACATAGATGGACAAACAAAAAGATAAACATTTGGATAGAAACTCAGGCAGGCAAATAATCAGGTAGTGAGGCAAATATAGAGGTGTCAAACGGGCCGGGCCGGCCCGGCCAGGCACGAGGCACGGCACGGTTCGGCAGTGCCTGGGCCGGCCCGGCACGATAAAAAAACGTGCCCGGGCCCGTGCCCGGCACGAGCCGTGCCGTGCCTGGCCCGGCACGGCTCGTGCCTTGACACGGCACGCCGGCCCGCGTGCCTGCGTCGTGACTCGTGAGTCGCGACTCACGAGTCACGACTCACGAGTCACGACTCACGAGTCACGACTCACGAGTCACGACTCACGAGTCACGACTCACGAGTCACGACTCACGAGTCACGACTCACGAGTCACGACTCACGGTCACGACTCACTGAGTCGTGACTCGTGACCCAACCGGGCCCCGCCCCCGGTAAAAAGACCGCGGGTCGGGTCCAAACAGACCCGACCCGCCCCGCCCCGCCTGCCCTACCTTGCCGTGCGCCCGTGCCTGAGCGGGCCGGAACGGCACGGCAAGGCCTTGCCGTGCCCAGTGACCGTGCCGTGCCCGGCACGGCACGACAGATAGATAGACATACAGACAAAAAGATAAACAGACAGACAAATAAGTAATTAGAATGATAAACAGATAGGAGGTAGATATACAGATAGATAGATAGATAGATAGATTTATAGGATATTAATATATAGATTGATAAACAAATTGATTGATTGATTCATATATAAATAGATAGATATATAAATAGATAGAAAATTAGTTAGATAGAAAGATAGTCGAATAGATAAACAGTTAAATAAAAAGATAGATAGATAATAGATAGACATATGGAATGACTAATTAAAAGATTAAATGATAGATTTATTTATAAATAGATAGACATATTGATAGATACATTGATTGATATAATGAAAGACAGATTATTAGTCAGTTTAATAGATAGATTGATTGATATATAGAGATATAGATAGAAAAATAGATAGACAACTAGATAAATAGTAAGATAGAGAGATAGATAGACAATTAATAGACAAATAGATAGATAGATAGATAACTAGATAGATAGACAGACAGATAGATAGATAAAAATATAGTGAAAAAGCGAGACAAATATATTGATTTAAATAAAGATAGATAGATAGGAAAAAATATAAGAAAATTCATAGACAAATAGATACACAGATAAATACACAGACTGGTAGATAAATAGATAGATAAATACATAGAAAGACATATAGATACAAAGATTAATAGACAGATAACTAGATGGATTTATAAATATCTATATATAAATAAATAGATAAAAGACAGACAAATAGATAGAGAAATAGATAGTAGATAGATGAACCAATAGATAGACAAATAGATATATAGATTGATAGATAAACAGATAGAGCGATAAACAAATAGAGAGACATTTTGATAGATTGTTTGATTGATAAATTGATAGACAATTTGATAGGCAGATTAATATATAGATTGGTAGATAGATTGATACTATAAATTGATAGATAATTTGATAGACATATAGATAGATAGATTGATAGTCAGTTTGTTAGATAGATAGATAGACAAAAATAAATATAGATAGATATATATATATATAGATAGATACTTAGACAAATATATATATATAGATAGATAGATTGATAGATAGCTTGATAGATAGATTGATAAATATATTGAATGATAGGCAGATAGATATATATATATATATAGAAAGATTTATATATATATAAAAATAGATAAAAGGAGAGCTATATAGATCGATAGATAGATAGATTGAGAGATAGATAAACATTTACATAAATAGATAGTAGATATACAGAGATATCGACAGACATGAACATAGTCAACAAAATAGGCAGTCAGGTATACAAATAGTAAGGCATATAGAAAAACATCTAGACACATAGACAGATAGACAGCCAGACATATAGACAAACAGATAAACTAATAGATAGACAGATAGATGGACGGACAAATATATAAATAGATAGATAGACATTTTGATAAACAAATTGATATATTAGATAGTTTGTTTGATTGATTGATAAATAGATTGATAGACATATAGATACATAGAAAGATTGATTTATTGATTGATTGATTGATTGATTGATAAATAAATAAATATAAAAATAGATTGATATAAAGATATATCGACATATAAATAGATAGGTAGATAAATAGATAGATATATAGATAGATTGACAAACACAATGAAAGAAAGATAAGATAATAGATTATTAGACAAATTGATTGACAGATTGATAGATAAATTGATAGATAGATTGAAAGATAGATAGATAGATTGATTGATTGATAAACATATAGATAGACAAATAAATAGATAGATAGACAAATAGATTGATAGATTATTAGATATACAGATAGATAGTGAGATAGATGATAGATAGAGAGATAGATAGACATATAAAAAGATATATAGATAGATATATAGACATATATATTGACAAGTAGATATATAGATAAATGATATAAAGAAACATATAAACTTATATAAATAGATAGATAGATAGATAGACATAAAGATAGATAGATAGATAGATAGATATATAGACAGATATAAAGATAGATAGATAGACAAATAGATATAGAGATAGATAGATACACATATACTTGGATAGATAGAAAGATAGACAAGAAAATAGATAAATAAATAGATAGATATACAGATAGATAGATAAACTTATAGATAAATAGATAATTAGACAGAAAGATAGATAGATATATACTCAAAAATTTTACAAATAAATAATTAGATAGATAAAAAATAAAGATAGATAGAAAGAGAGATAGTTAGATAAATAGAAAGCTAGATAATATATATATATATATATATATATATATATATATATATATATACACACACAAATAGATAGATAGATAGATATACAAATAAAAATAGATAGATAGACAAACAGACAGATAGATAGATTTATAGATAGATAGTCTGATATATAAATAGATAAATCATTAGATAGATTGAAATACAATAAAATAGATAGATTAATAGTCAAGCAGGAATAAAATTAGTTAGGCAACAGTTAGATTGATAGTCAGATATACATAGAGACTAACAGATATATATATATATATATATAAACAAACAGATAGATATATAAAATGATAGACAGACATAATGATTTATAAATAGATAGATTATTAGACTGATATAAAATAGATAGATAGATTATTAGACTGATTTAAAAATAGATAGATTGATAGATAGAAGATAGACTAATAGATAATAGATATATAAACACATAGATATATAGACAGATAGATAGTTAGACAAACTGATAGATAGACACAAGATAGATAGACAAATTGATAAATAGATACTTAGAGAAACAGATAGATAGATAGATTGATAGCTAGATAGATAGAAAGATTTATAGTTAGATTGATAAGTAGATTGTCAGATAGATAGATAGATAGTACAAATAAAGAGATAGATAGGTTTACTGAAACAAAGAAAGCTAGAAATATATATATATATATATATATATATATATATATATATAAAGAGTGAGTTATATACATAGATAGATAGACAAATAGATAATTAGATAGACATATAGATAGATATACATATAGAAAATTAGATAGATTGATAGATAGATACATAAAAATACAATTAGATAGACAGATAAATAGATATACAAATAGATAGATAGATAGAAATATAGACCAATAGATAGATATAAACAAATAGATAGATAGATAGATAGACAGATAGATAGACAGATTGTAAACAGATAGATACACATATAGATAGACATAGAAAGAAAGAAAGAAATACACACACACACACACACACATAAATAGATATATAGAAATATAGAAAAAGATAGACAAATATATAGATGGAAAGATAGATAAATATATAGCCATATAGCTAGACAAATTGATACATAAATAGACAAATATATAGATAGAAAAATAGATTAATAAATAGATAAATAGACAAATAAATAGATTAAATGATAAATTGATCGATAGTTTGAAAAATAGATTGATTACAGATTGATAGAAAGATTGATAGATAGATTTATAGAAAGATTGATAGAGAGATTGATAGATTGACAAATAAAAAGATTCATAGATATAAAGATCAATAGATAGATTAACCAACTAATAGATAGAAAGATATATGGATTTTTAGATAGATAGATAAACAAATAAATAGACTTAAAGATTGAAAGAGAGATTGATTGAAAGATAGATAGATAGAAAAATGAATAGATTGGTTGATTGTTAGACACATTGATAGACAAAAAGATAGATAGATAAATAGACAAATAGATAGATAGATAGATAGATAATAATATAGAGAGATATATTGACATATAGACAGACATATAGATAGACAGATCGAAAGATATTTAGTTATATTGATAAATAGAATGGTAGACAGAATGATAGATAAATTTATATAAAAAAAGATAGATAGATTTTTAGAGAGAGTTAAGCACATATTTAGATAGATACATAGACAAATTAATAGATAGATATATAGAAATATAGATTGAGATATATATAGATATACATATAAATAATGATGTTGAAAGATACAAAGATAAACAGATAGATAGACATATAGATAAACATATCCACAGATAGATAGATAGAGAGATAGATAGATAAATAGATAGATAGAGAGATAAATAGATAGATAGAAAGATGGAAAGATAGATAGTTTGATACAAAGATAGATAGATATATTTAGATATATAGACAAATATATAGATTGATTGAAAATAGATAGACATATAGATAGACAGATAGATAGATAGATGGATAGATAGATAGATAGATAGAAAGATAGATAGATAGATATATAGGCAGATGGGTAGATATATAGATAGATAGATATATAGAAAGATATATTGATTGATTGAGAGATATACAAATAGACAAATAGATAGAAAATCAGATATATAGATAGATAGAAAAATAGCTAGATTTATAGATAGATTATTAAATAGATAGATTAATTGACATGATAAGAGATAGTTTGATAGACAAATTGATATAAAAAATGATTGATCAATTGATAGATAAATAAATAGATAGATTTAAAGACAAATAAATAGATAGATAGATAGACTGATATATTGATTGATAGTTTGAAAAATAGATTGATTACAAATTTATAGAAAGATTGATAGATAGATTTATAGAAAGATTGATAGAAAGATTGATAGATTGACAAATAAAAAAATTGATAGATATAAAGATCAATAGATAGATTAACCAACTAATAGATAGATAGATATATAGATTTTTAGACAGATAAATAAACAAATAAATACACATAAAGATTGAATGAGAGATTGATTGAAAGATAGATAGATAGAAAAATGAATAGATTGGCAGATTATTAGACACATATATAGACAAATAGATAGATAGATAAATAGATAAATAGATAGACAGATAAATAGACAATAATATAGAGAGATATATTGACATATATACAAACATATAGATAGACAGATCGAAAGATATTTAGTTAGATAGATAGACAGAATGGTAGACAGAATGATAAACAAATTTATAGAAAAAAGATAGATTATTAGAGAGAGTTAAGCATAGATTTAGATAGATACATAGACAAATTAATAAATAAATATATAAAAATATAGATTGAGAGATAGATAGATATACATATAGATAATGATGTTGATAGATACAAAGATAGACAGATAGATAGACATATAGATAAACATTTCCATAGATAGATAGATAGAAAGATAGATAGATAAATAGATAGATAGAAAGATAAATAGATAAATAGAAAGATGGAAAGATAGATAGTTTGATTGAAAGATAGATATATTTAGATAAATAGACAAATAGATAGATAGATTGAATATAGATAGACATATAAATAGATAGATAGATAGATGGATAGATAGATAGATATATAGATAGATATATAGATAGACAGATAGGTAGATAGATAGATAGATATATAGATAGATAGATAGAAAGATATATCGATTGATTGAGAGATAGACAAATAGACAGAGAGATAGAAAATCAGATAGATATATAGATTGATAGATAAATATAAAGATATATAAAGAAATATCTAGATTTATAGATAGATTCTTAAATAGATAGATTAATAGACATGATAAGAGATAGTTTGATAGACAAATTGATATACAAATTGATAGATAAATAGATAGATTGATAGAAAGACAAATAAATAGATAGATAGATAGACTGATAGAATGATCGATAGTTTGAAAAATAGATTGATTACAGATTTATAGAAAGATTGATAAATAGATTTATAGAAAGATTGATAGAGAGATTGATAGATTGACAAATAAAATGATTGATAGATATAAAGATCAATAGATAGATTAACCAACTAATAGATTGAAAGATATACAGATTTTTAGACAAATAAATAAACAAATAAATATACATAAAGATTGAAAGATAGATTGATTGAAAGATAGATAGATAGAAAAATGAATAGATTGGTTGATTGTTAACATATAGATAGACAAATATATAGATAGATAGATAGACAAATTGATAGATAGATAAATAGACAATAATATAGAAAGATATATTGACATATAGACAAACATATAGATAGACATATCAAAAGATATTTAGTTAGATAGATAGACAGGATGGTAGAAAGATTGACAAGAAAATTTATAGAAAAAATGATAGATAGATTATTAGAAAGAGTTAAGCATGGATTTAGATAGATACATAAATAAATTTATAGATAGATATATAAAAATATAGATTGAGAGATAGATAGATAGATATACATATAGATAATGATGTAGATAGATACAAAGATAGACAGATAGACAGATAGATAAACATATCCATAGATAGATAGATGGAGAGATAGATATATAATTAGATAGCGAAATAAATAGATAGATAGAAAGATGGAAAGATAGATAGTTTGATAGAAAGATAGATATATTTAGATATATAGACAAATAGATAGATTGATTGAAGATAGATAGACATATAGATAGACAGATAGATAGATAGATATATGGATAGATAGATAGATATGTGGATAGATAGATAGAAAGAAGATAGATAGATATATAGATAGATAGATAGATAGATAGACAGATAGGTAGATAAATATATAGATATATATATATATATATATATATAGAAAGAAAGATATATCGATTGATTGATTGATAGACAAATAGATAGATAGATAGAAAATCAGATAGATATATAGATAGATAGATAAATATAAAGATAGATAGACAAATAGCTAGATTTATAGATAGATTGTTAAATAGATAGATTAATAGACATGATAAGAGATAGTTTGATAGAGAAATTGATAGATTGGTTGATAGATAAATAAATAGATTGATTGAAAGACAAATAAATATATAGATAGATAGATAGACTGATAGATAGACAGATAGATAGATAGATAGACAGATAGATAGACAGATAGATAGATATATATATTTATAGATTATTTGATTGATAGATTGACATATAGATAAATGATAAATAAATAGATAGATAAATAGATGGCTATATAAATAGACAAATATATAAAAAGAGATAGAAAGATAGAGAGAAAAATATGATAGACAAATAAATATTCAGATATAAAGACAGACAGACAGATAGTTAGATAGATAGAAAAATAGAAACACATTAAATAGATAAATGAATAGATAAATAAAAATACATATATATATATATATATAGATAGTTAGATAGATTGATAGGATAGATAGATAGACATATAAAAAGATAGATAGACAGATAGATAAACATATAGATAGGTAGATAAAAAGATAGATAGATAAACATATAGATAGGTAGATAAAAAGATAGATAGATAAATAATAAGACAGATAGATAGACAAATAGACAAACATGCAGAGAATCAAACAAATAGATTGTCAAGCAGACAAGCATATAAGCAAATAGATAGTTAGGTAGACATATTTTCGGTAGACTAACAACCAGGCATATAGACAAACAGCTAGATAGATCAATAGATAGATAGGAAGATATATATACAGATAGATAGATAGACAAATAGATAGATAAATAGGTGAACAAACATATAGACAAATAGATAGACATTGTGATAGACAGATTGAAAGAAAGAATGATAGACTTGTAGATTGATTAATTAATAAATAGATTGATAAACATATAGATACATAGATAGATAGATTGATAGATATATACACCAAATGATAGATAGATAAATATATAATAGATCGATGAAAGATTGATAGAATGATAGATATAAAGTTAGATAGATATAAAGATAGATAGATCAATATACTGATAGATAGAAGCATAAATAGATAGACAGATAGATAGACAGGTAGATAGACAAGTAGATAGATATATAGATAGATAGATAGATAAACAAATAGATATATAGATAAATAGATAGATATTTAGATGACAGAAATAAAAAAATACAAATAGAAAGATAAATAGAAAGATAGTTAGAGAGTTAGACAGATAGACAAATAGATAGACAGATAGATAGACAGATGGATAGATAGATAGATAGACAGACAGATAGAAATAAAGATAGACAGATAAATAGAGAAATAGACAGATATATTAATAGATAGATAAATAAATATATTGATAGATAGATAGATAAAAATATATATAGATAAAAAATAGAAAGATAGATAGATAGTCAGACAAACAAATATAAAATTTTACAGACATACTGATAGATAAATAGACATAAAGATAGATAAATAGAAAAAAAGATATAAAAAATAGATAGACATACAGAAAGATAGATAAATAGATAGACAATTAGATATACAAAGAGATAGATAGATTGCTAGATAGAAAGATAGATAGACATATAGATATATAGAAAGATAGACAAATAGATAGAAAGATAAATAAATAAATAGATAGATAGACAAACAAACATATACAAAAATAGATAGATAAACAATTAGATAAATATATAAAAAGATAAATAAATAGATAGAATTACAAGTAGATATAAAGATAGATATATAGTCAAATTGATAGACAAAATGATAAATAAATAGATAGATAGATTTATTGATTAATAAATTGATAGAAAAATTGATAGGTAGATTGATAGAAAGATAGATAGACTGATAGATAGATAATTATAAAGATAGACAGATAGAATAATAGATAGATAGATAGAAAGATTGATTGATTGATTGACACATAGATTGATATATACACAGAAGGAAAGACAGATTGATAGACAGACAAACAAATAGATAGATAGATCTTTTAGATAGTTAGATAGGTATATATATATATATATATAGTTAGTTAGTTAGATATATAATTAGATATATAGATAGTCTGAAAGAAAAACAAACAAACTAACTAACTAAGAGTTAGATAGAATGACAAATCGATATACATATCGATAGGTAGGCAACAAATAAATAGAGAGACAATTAGAGAGATAGAAAGATGTATAGATAGATAGATTGATAGATAGTTAGAATAGATAGATAGATAGACATATACAAAGATTGATTTATTAATAGATAGATATACAAATAGATAGACATATAGATTGATTGATTGACATATTTAAAAAAAATTGATTGACAAATTGATAGACATATTGATTGAAAGATTGATAGATAGATAATAGAAATATAGATAGATTGATTGATAGATTTTAAATATAGAGAATTACATATAGAAAATAAATGAGAGATAGATAATTAGACAGATAGATCTATAGATTATTATGTAGATAATTAGACAGAAGAAATAAAAAAAGATAGATAGATAGAAATTTAGATAGACAGATATATAGACAAGTAGATAGATAGATATATAGATAAAAAATATATTGATATACAGATATATAGACAATTGATATATTTATAGACAAACATATAGATTCATTGATAGATAGATAGATAAACAAAAATATTGAAAAATAGACAGATAAATAGCTATACAGAAAGACAGACATATCGATTGATGTATAGATAGATAGATAGATATATTAATAGATAAAAAGAAAGATATGAAAGAAAGAAAGATAGAGAGATAGATAGATAAATAGACAGATAGATGGACACACCGATAGATAGATAGAAAGATATATAGACAAATTAATAGATTGATAGTTAAACAGAATGATAGATACATATATAAACATATATATAGACATATTAATATATATATTGATAAAATAAAAATAAAAAGATAGATAGATTAATATACGTACAGATAAAGATATAGATAGATAAATCGATCGATAGACAAAAAGTAAGATAGATAGTTAGGCAAATAGATATCAAGATAGATATATAGTTAGATAGACAAATATATAGATATATAGATGCATAGAAAGGTAGGTAGATAGATAGATAGATAAAAAGATAAAATAATAGATAGGCAGATAGATAGATAGATAGATATATATATATATATATATATATAGTTAGATAGGTAGATTGATATAGAGATAGACATATAGATAGATAGTAAGATAGATAGACAGATAGATAGAAACATAGATAGATAAATAGATATATAGACAAATAGATAGAAAGATATATAGATATATATATGCATAGATAGAAATCAAATAGATCGACAAAAAGATATAAAGATAAATAGATATATAAAAAGATATATAGATAGATATAATGATAAATACACAAATAGATAGATAGACAGGTAGATAGATAGACAAACATACATAAAAATAGGCATATAGACAGAAAGATAAATAGATGGATAGAAAAATAGATAGACAAATTGATAAATAAAAGATAAAAAGATAGATATACAAATAGATAGATAGATAGATATATTTATAGGCAAATTATTAGACAGATAAATAGATAGACAAATTTAGATAGAATTGTAGACAAATAAATAGACAGATTCATTGATTGATTAATTAATAGATTGAAAAACAAATTGATAGGGAGATTGATAGAAAGATAGATAGATATATATATATATATACACATAGATAGAAAGATCGATAAATAGTTATATAGAAAGATAGATAGATAAACATATAGATAGATAGATAGACACAAAGATATATTGATACATAGAAGGATATAGAGATGGATAGAAAGATAAAAATATAAATAGTTTGATAGATAGATAGATAGATAGAAAAACAAACAAACAAATAGTCTAAGAGTTATATAGAAAGACAAATAGATATACATATAAATATGTAGAGAGACAAATAGACAACGAGATAGACAAATTGACAAATAGAAAGATGGATAGATAGGTAGATTGATTGATTGATTGATTGATAAATAGATAGATAGATACACGAATTAATTTTTTGATTGATACACATATAAATAGATTGATTGATTGATAGGTTGATTGATTGATTCATAGACATTTTATAAACAGATTGATAGACAGATTGATAAACAGATTGATAGATAGATTGATAAATAGATATATATATATATATAGTTTGATAGGCAGATTATAGATAGATAGATACAAGATACAAAAATAGACAGATAGATAGATATCTAGATAGATAGATTGATAGATTATTAGGTAGATAAATCGACATAGGGATAGATAGATAGAAAATAGACATATAGATAGATAGATAGATAGATATAATGATAAATACACAAATAGATAGATAGACAGGTAGATAGATAGACAGACATACATAAAAATAGGCATATAGACAGAAAGATAAATAGATGGATAGAAAAATAGATAGACAAATTGATAAATAAAAAGATAAAAAGATAGATATACAAATAGATAGATAGATAGATATATTTATAGGCAAATTATTAGACAGATAAATAGATAGACAAATTTAGATAGAATTGTAGGCAAATAAATAGACAGATTGATTTATTAATTAATTAATAGATTGAAACACAAATTGATAGAGAGATTGATAGAAAGATAGATAGATATATATATATATATATACACATAGATAGAAAGATCGATAAATAGTTATATAGAAAGATAGATAGATAAACATATAGATAGATAGATAGACACAAAGATATATTGATACATAGAAGGATATAGAGATGGATAGAAAGATAAAAATATAAATAGTTTGATAGATAGATAGATAGAAAAACAAACAAACAAATAGTCTAAGAGTTATATAGAAAGACAAATAGATATACATATAAATAGGTAGAAAGACAAATAGACAACGAGATAGACAAATTGACAAATAGAAAGATGGATAGATAGGTAGATTGATTGATTGATTGATTGATAAATAGATAGATAGATACACGAATTAATTTTTTGATTGATACACATATAGATAGATTGATTGATTGATAGGTTGATGAATTGATTCATAGACATTTTATAGACAGATTGATAGAGAAATTGATAAACAGATTGATTGATTGATTGATAAATAGATATATATATATATATAGTTTGATAGGCAGATTATAGATAGATAGATATAAGATACAAAAATAGACAGAGAGATAGATATCTAGATAGATAGATTGATAGATTATTAGGTAGATAAATAGATAGAGGGATAGATAGATAGATAGAAAATAGACATATAGATAGATAGATAGATAGACAAATAGATAGATAGATAGATAATGAGATAGATTGATAGATAGTTAGATTGGTAGAAAGATAGACAAATAGATAGATAGATATATAAGAAGATAAATCGATAGATTGATAGTAGTTAGATTGGTAGAAAGATAGACAAATAGATAGATAGATATATAAGAAGATAAATCGATAGATTGACTACTAGATAGACATAGATACACAAATAAATAGTTAGATATAGAGATAGATCGAAAAAGATATAAATAAAAATATAGATAAATAGATAGATAGATAGATAGCTAGATACACATATAGACAAATAGATAAAAAGATAGATTAATAGATAGAAATATATATAGAAAGAATGATAGAAAGATAGATAGATAAATAGATAGATAGATAGATAAACAGACAGATAGATAGATAAAAAGATAGATACAAAGATTGGTAGATAGATAGATAGATAGATAGACACATAGATAGACACATAGATATATATATATATATAAGATAAAGAAGTAGAGAGATAGAATATAGACAGACATATAGAGAGATAGATAGTTAGTTGAACAAATAGTTAGACAAATAGATATATAGATAGATAGTTAGTTAGATAGACAAATAGATAAACATATAAAGTGATATATATGTTGGTAGATAGATAGATAAAAAGATAGAATGATAGATAAGCATATATATTGTCAGATAGGTAGATAGATAGATAGCTAGATAGTTTGATAGAATGATAGTTAGTTAAAGAGATAGTTTGAAAGATAGATAGTTTAATAGATAGATATATAAACTTATATGTAGACATATAGATACAGAAATAGATAGACAAATAGAAAATAGATATATAGTTAGATATATATCTAACTTATATGTAGAAATTATTAATAGATAGATAGATAGGCAGATATATAGTTAGATAGATATATAAATAAAAAATAGATAAACAAATATATACATAATAATTAAACATAAATATAGATAGACAGATAGATAGATAGATAGAATGATAGATAGAAAGAATCAAAGATAGATAAAGAGATAGATAGAAAGATAGATACATAAATAGATAGATAAATAGATAGATAGACAGAAAGTTATATATATATATATAATGATAGATAGATAGTTATATAAATAGATATATAGATAGATAGATAGACAAATAGATAGATAAGAAGATAGATAGATATAAAGATAGATAATTAGACAGATAGATAGACAAAAAGATAGAATGATGATTAGACATATAAATATACATTTAAATGGATAGATAGATAGAAAATTTTATATACAAATAGATAGACAAAAGATAGACAGTAAGATTGATAGTTAAATAGACAAAAGGATTGATTGATTGATTGACAAATAAATAGGCTAAAATATAGATTGGTAGATAGATAGATATTTTGATTGATAGACAGATCGATCGAAACATAGATAGACAGATAGATAGGTAGAGAGATAGATAAATATATATAAAGATTGATTGACAGATAGATAGACAAATAGATAGACAAATATATAGACAAATATATAGACATATAGAAAGATTTATATATAAATAGAAAGATAGATCGATAGATAGATAGATAGACAAATAGATAGATATACAGATAGATATATAGATATATAGATAGATAGAGAGATAGATAGACATATATATTGATACATATATAGATAGATAGATAGACAAATAGATAAATAGATAAATATATAGATAGACAAGTAGAGAGAGATATAAATAAATAATTAGTTATATAGATAGATAATTAAAAAGATAGACAGATAGATAGACATAAATATAGATAGTTATATAGATAGAAAGATAGATAAGTAGGTAGAAAAACAGATAGACATATAGATATTCAGATTGATAGAAAGATAGATATACAAATAGATATACATTTAGATAAGCTAATAGACACATAGATAGATATATAGATAGATAGACAGAGAGACATATATAAGGATAGATAGAGAGATACAAATAAAGATAGACAAATAGATATACAGATTAAAGAATATAGATAGATAGACATTTAGATTGACAGACAAATAGAAAAATAGACAAATAGATAGAGGGAGCTATGTATCTATTTATCTATCTATCTATCTATTTGTTTATAAATCTACCTAACTATCTATTTATATGTCTATCTACTTGTTTAAGTTCTATCAATCTATTGGTTTATCTATCAAACTAAGTATCTTTCTATCAATTTATCTATTACTCTGTATATCTATCTATCAATCATTCTGTCTGTCTATTAATTTGTATATAAATCATTCAATCAATTTATCTATCAACTATCTATCAATCTTTCTATCAAACTATATGTCACTCTATAAATCAATCTAGCTATCAATATATCTGTCATTCTACCTTTTTGTCTATTTATGTATCTATCTTTCTATCTATATATTTGTTTATCTTTTTGTCTAACAATCTTTATTTATCTATCTATCTATCTATCTTATATCTATCTATTAACTTTTCTATCTATCATTCTATGTATCTGTCTATAAATCTATATATCTAGTTATCTGTCTATCTATTTGTAAATCTATATATCTAGCTATCTATATATTTATCTGTCTGTCTTTCTATCTCTCTATCTATCTATATATATTTCTATATAACTTTATATCTAACTATCTATCTATCTAACTAACTTTTTGTCTTTCTATATATCTATCTTTCAACCTTTCTTTCTATCTTTCTATGTTTTTAAAATCTATCATATATATCACTATCAATATTTATATTTAATAATCTATCAATCTATTTGTCTATATATCTATCTATTTGTCTATCTATCTATCTATCTATATGTCTAACTATATGTCTATCAATCAATCTATCTAAATGTATATGAATCTGGCTATAAATCTATCTATCAATCTGTTAATCAATGTGTCTATTAATATGTCTATCTATCTATCTATATATATATCTATCTATGTGTCTATTAGCTTATCTAAATGTATATCTATTTGTATATCTATCTTTCTATCAATCTGAATATCTATATGTCTATCTATTTTTCTACCTACTTATCTATCTTTCTATCTATATATCTATCTATATTTATGTCTATCTATCTGTCTATCTTTCTAAATATCTATCTATATATCTAATTATTTATTTATATCTCTCTCTACTTGTCTATCTATATATTTATCTATTTATCTATCTATCTATATGTTTATCTTTCTTTCTATCAAAATATTTATTTATTTATTTATCTATCTGTCAGTTTGTATATATATCCATATATCTATCTATTTATTTATCTATCGTTCAACCAATCTTTTTATCAATCAATCAATCTTTCTATCTATCATTCTTTCTATCAAAATGTCTATCAAAATGTCTATATATCTGTTTATCTATCTGTATATCTATCTATCTATCTATCTTTTTATCTATCTATCAATCAATATATCTATATATCTATCTATCGTTATGTCTATCTATATGTCTATCTATCTATATATCTATTTATTTGTCTATTTATGTGTCTATTTATGTGTCTATCCATTTGTCTTTCTATCTTTCTATCTTTCTATCTTTCTATCACTTTATCTATCTATATATCTATCTAAATATTTATCTATATTTTTATCTATCTATCTGTCTATCTATCTTTTTGTCTATATGTCTATCTATCAGTCAATTTATCTATCTTTTAAACTTTCTTTTCTATTTGCCTATCTATTTATCTTTCTATATGTCTATCTTTTAATCTATTTATATGACTAATAATCTATGGATCTTTTCTCTATTTCTCTATCTATCTAGCTGTCTAAATATCTATCTATTTATCTAAATGTCTATCAAATTATCAATCTATGTGTCTATGAATCTATTAATCAATTTGTATATCAATCTGTCTATTAATTTGTCTATCAATCTTTCTATAAAATTGTCTATCATCATTCATTCTATTTGTCTATTATCTATGTATATATATATCTATCTATCTATCTATTTATCTTTTTATCATCTATCTATTAATCATTATGTTTTTATATCTATCTGTCTATCTATCTATTTGTCTATATGTCTATCTATCTATCTTTCTTTCTTTATTTCTATATATCTGCCAATCAATCTATCTAGGTTTCTATCTATCTATCTATCTTTCTTTATATCAATCAATCAATCTGTTTGTCTATCTTTTTGTCTATCTATATGTCTATCTATCTCGATATCTATTTGTCTGTCTGTTTGTCTATCTATTTGTTTATATATCTATCTATCTATCTTTCTATCTTTATGTCTATCTATTTGTGTATCATTCTATCTATCTATTTATCTTTCTGATTGTCTATCTATCTGTATGTCTATTTGTCTATCTATCTATCTATATATCTTTTTATCTATCTATCTATCTTCCTTTCTATCCGTCTATCTATTTATCAGTCTATCTTTCTATATATCTATCTGAATGTCTTTCTATATCTCTATCTTTCTGACCATCTATCTATTTATCTATCTATTTATCTTTATTTCTATCTATCTATCTTTCTGTCAATTTGTCTAACTATAAATCTCTAAATCAGTCTATCTATCTACCTATCTAACTCTCAATATATCTATCAAACAAAGTCTTTCTTTCTATGTGTCTATTTCTCTATCTGTCTGTTTATCTAACTATCTCTCAATCTATCTATATATCTATCTCTCTATCTATCTGTCTATTTATCTATCTATCTATTTATCTATCTAGCTATCTATCTATGTATATATCTATCTATTTATTTCTCTATATATCTATATTTCCGTCTATCTATCTATTTGTCTATATATCAATCTATCTTTATTTTTCTATCAATCTATCTATCAATCTATCTATCATTCTATTTATCAATCTATCTACCTACCTATCTATCTATCTATCTTTTTATCTTTCTATCTATCTTTTTTATTCATTTGTAAATCTATATATATATATCTATCTATCTATCTATTTATATTTTTGTCTATCTATTTATCTATGTATCTCTCTATTTATTTATATATCTATCTTTCTAACTATACTTTATATCTATCTATTTACTTATCTATCCATCTATCTATATATCTATATGTTTGTCTATCTATCTTTCTATATATCAATATGTTTATCAATCTGTCTATCAATCAATCAATCTATCTATCTATCTGTCTATCTATCTACCTATTAATTTTCTTTGTAATTTTTTTCTGTCTATCTTTTTTTCTATTTGTATATCTGTCTGTATATTTCTATGTCTATCTGCTAACCTATCTTACTATCTACCTGCCTAACTAACCGACTTTATGACTTTTTATCTGTCTATATGTCTATCTTTCTTTTTCACTATCTATCTTTTCTTTTGTTTGTTTTTTTATCTATTCATCTATCTATATCTCTATTTGTCTATCTATCTATCTATCTATATATGTCTATCTATTTATCTATCTATCAGCCTTTCATTTGTTCTACTATATACCTTATATCTATCTTTCTATCTATATATCTATCTATCTATATTTTTATCTATCTATCCGTCTATTTATATATCGCTCTATATATCTAGCTATCTTTTTATTTGTTTATCCATTTGTCTATCTTTCTAGGTATCTATCTCACTAAAACAATAGATTTATTTATCTATAGAAATTTATTTAGAGAAAAATCCCTTGATAATTAGCAAGGGATTAGCTAGGGAATAGCATGAGATGTTTAATTTTGCATGAATTATATATTTGTGATGGATTTGTGGTGGATTAGAGTCAAAAATTTTCTATTGAAAATTATCCCTAGCTAAAATTATCATAAATTTTCTGGCAAAGAATGTTGCGCATTTTAGCAATGTCTTTAGAGATAAATGATTCGTAGCTAATTAGTTCGAGACAAATTCCCTTGCTAAATAATATTTTATAATTTGTTTCAATGTTATATTCAATTGCAAGTGATTATTCCTTAAATGATAATGTTAACAAAATATATGCATTTAACTATGAATTTTTCCCTATCTATTTGGCTGGATATAATTTCCATTGCTAATCTATACTAATTTAATTTTTTTTAATTTTTATCTGTTTAAATAGTTTATATAATTTTGTATATTGAAGGTTTGTCATGGTATATGGATGATCGTTCCTTGGAAGACACCTTCTCCTCATATAATTATAAAAATAGGATATTATAAATAATTAATTTCAAATATATATATATATATATATATATATATACAAATACAAATTTATATTAATATAGATAAAAATAACTATTTTTATGATTATAAAATTTTTAAAAAATTATCCAAAATATATTTCTAAAATATTTAATTACAAAATTTTAATATTTTTATTAAAAATACATTAAATAATTATTTATGTAATTATAATTATTATTTAAGTTATTTTAATTTATAAATGAACATACATAAAAATTACCACTAACAAAAAGCTAAAATAATTAATTTTATGATTAAATAAAAAAATTAGAAAAATATTTGAATTAACAAATAAACAAGTAAATATTTATTTTATTTAAAGTTGATTATATTTTTTTATGATTATAAGAATCATTTAAAAAAATAATTACATAAGCGATTTGAAAGTTTTGAATTAATAAAAAAATTTCAAATTTTTAATAAAATATAAAAGAAAATAAATTCATATTTAAAGATTAATACATAAATATTTTAATTACTTCAAGAAAAATTTTGTTGATATAAAAAATAATTATCTCAATGTTGTTATTAAAAGAACACTTCAAGATTTTTTTAGGATTTCAAATGAGTTATTTAAAATATTACTAATGAAATTTTTTTGTCCTAAAAACACTTAAAATTATTTTTAGCCGTATAAACACTTTTGAAATGTATTACCAAATTGACCCTATGTTGATTTGAATTCAAGTTTTATTTTTTATCTTTATTGAATTTATAAGAAATAAACAATTGAGTAAGAGCTTTAGTATTAGCTTTTAATATTCTATTTTATTAAAATAATAAATATAACTTTTTTTAATGAACTTATCACTATATGTAATTTTTGGAATTTTATAAATTATAAAGTATATCAAATAATATGAAATTTAATGATTTTATAATTATTTCATATTATACTCATAAAAAATAATTTGAATTCTTAAAAAATTATAACCATTATATATATATATATATATGAAATACTATATTATAATATAATATTTTTTTTGACTTTTAAGATTTTCGAGTGTAATTCTCCTCCCACTCTCATCTTAATGTTGTGCTCAGAAGATGTTGCTATACATTATTAAGTAGTTACTTTACTTAAAATTGAGACCTCAATTATTTTTTTAGTTATTATTATTTTGAACTTTTGATCTTGGCCTTTATTTTCTTATTTGAACTAATTATTTATATTGTTGCAGGTAGGTGTGATTGGAAATTTGGTTCACTCACCTCCAAACATTAAGAAAGAAGTTCTATCTGCTAGGGCATTGCAGCTTGTTATCTGTTTGCTTAGGTCCTTCCATTTGTAGCATTTTTTGGAAGTTTGAATCGTTATTCATTATGTATCTGATCAAATTCTATTTTTATATCATTATCCAAAGTTACTATCTAAATTTACTTTGATTGACTATAATTTTGCTATTTAAATTTCTTTTTAATATTTCTCTAAAGGTTTTTCCTGATAAATAGCTCATGTTGCCCTGAGAGTTAGAGGGAAGCTTCTTTTTCACTAGGACAATTTGTGGTAACTAATTCAAATTGCAAGGTAAGCATGTGTTGATTTTTCCTTCACTTATATTATTTTTAGGATTGAGATAAATCATAATATAAAAATTTTTGAGATTACTTTTTGTTTGGATTCATGTTTTGCACTTAAAAAAGGATGTCATAGTAAAAAGAAGTGCTCTAATAAAATATTAATGTATTCTTGTATTCATGTATAAAATAAATAATATAATAAATATATTGTGTAATGTAGTACCTTTGATAGGTCATAGATTCTATATACATTCACCGTTTGTCGTTGATTATGGCCATCAGGCCTTATATCATAGGTCTAGAGTTTTGATGAAGTGACACAGTCCTTGGGGAACTCTTATGAGCATTTTATCGTGGGTATGAGTGTCTAACTAGTTTAGGATGGCATGGTCGTGTATGGCATGAGACCATGGATTTTGCTGAGCCACATTTAGTGGCCCTATATGCCATTTGTGGTTGTGGTGTGGGCTAGCCCAATGTGCTACTTGTGACCCATTACTCTTGCCTAAGAATTGTTTGTGCTACGGTCATGGCTGGACCATTCTGACTCATTACCCAAGACAATGCAAGTGCAGAGCTACTTAGGTCCTAGGCATGAGTTGTTTTTGGGCACTCATGACTCATGACCTAATTAACTGACCCAATTATTTTGTTAAAATGGCTAATCCATCACTAAGCGTGTTTAATATTAAATTAGAAAACAACAATTACTTGATTATTTTTATTTACAAGATAAGTTTTGTTTGTTGCTTATGAAAAGATTTATATTATTGATATATTTTCCATGAGCATAGATTGATACATTCTATGCAATTGTTTTGCCTTAAACTTAATACATTTGAATCTAATTAATATTTTTTTTTTGTAAAAATTGAAATGCAAGACTTTTTTTTTATTTTTTTTGTATTTATTTTGGAATAATGATAACATATGTTCATATAAAATTAATTCTATTTCACAAAAGAAATAATTTTTAATCTATTAAATATGAGAGTGTCATAAAAAAGTTCAAATATCTTGTAATTATCTAATTTTATATTACATATATTATCTGTATAATTAGTTTAATAAATTTTTTATAATAAATTTATATCATGTTGTATTTAACATACTTAGACATGTGATAAGCTATGAAAGATTGAGATCTCTTTCAAGGTTGATGAACATTTTGCACTTGTTTCTCACACTCTATTTGAGCTCCTCTAAGTTTTGATCGTAAATCCATCAAAATTCTTTATTTATAAGAGAGTCAATTTAATCTTTTGAAAAATGTTAAATATAATGACATTTGAGGAGATAGTGATTTATATATGAATTTGTGTTGAGAGAATATATTATTTTTGTTGATTTTTTTATTTTTTTTATTTTGGATACTTTTAAAGAGATTACTTAATTTGAGCTGCACTAATTATTTTTGTCCATTATATAAGAATCTTAGTTATATGACATTTTGATTATCGAGTGTTTATTTTTTTTTTGTATTTTAATTGCTAACATAATATTAGATGTATGGATATATATATATGTGAGTTAGAAATTACAAATCCTAGAAGGTTGCCCACCACTATCTGTAAACAATAAAAAAAATATGCTTTGTTTAAAAAAATTTCAAATAGGTACAAAATTAACAAACTTCATTTAATAAGACATAATTGAAAAGATGATTTGTCTTCTAGTCCTCGCCTAATAGTTATAAAATACTCTTAATGTTAAAAATTATATAAAAAATTATATTTTATGGTTATAAATTTTTAAGAATTCATATTAATTTTTACGAAGATAATATGAAATAATTTTAAACCCATAAAACCTCATATTATTTGATATCATTAATAATTTTTAAAATTCAAAAAATTACTTAAAGTGAGAAAATAATTAAAATAAGTAATATTTATTATTTTAATAAAAACTTAATATTAAAAGCTAATTGTAAAAATATTACTCAATTGTTTAATTTTTATAATTTTTAGTAGGATTAAACATCAATGTATTTATTTATAATTATTATTTTATTTTCCTTTTACTTTATTGAAAAAATTATATTTTTATTATATTGCAAGATTTTCAAAATTTGTATTATTTATTTTTTTAAAAGTTTTCTATAATCATAAAATTTTTTTAATACTTATAATAATATTAATATTTACTAGTTTATTCATCAATTTAGATTTTATGAAAATAATTTTTATTTTATCATACAATGAATTAATTTACATTTATATTTGTAGAAAATTTAATGGTTGTTAATTTAATTTTTAAAATATTGAAAAAATTGTTATACTTATTAAATTAATTATTTAATGTTACTATAATTTAAAATATTTAGTTTCTTATTTATAAATTTTAGAAAAAAATTTTGTATTATTTTTTAAAAAATTATTACATCATAAAAATAGTTATTTTAGTCCTTAGTAATATAATTTTTTTTATATTTTTATATATTTTAAATTAATTATTTATAATATCATTTTTTTATGATTTTACTAGGAGAATGTATGTTTCAAGGATTGATCATTTATAGACCAATAACATACATAAAAAACAAAATTAAATAAAATAATAAAACAAATAATAAATAAAAAAAAGTAAATAATTAAATATTGGCTAGGGAAATACCGTCGCTAAATCCGTAGCTAAATTATGGATTATATAAGCTAGGGAAAATTCATCTCTATATTATGGATTTTATAAGCTCGAGAAAATCCGTCTCTAAATCCGTCGCTAAATTACAAATTTTATTAGGTAGGTAATTTCCGTTGCTAAATCCATCGCAAAATTAACCATTTTTTTTCTCGAGAAATTTCATCACTAAATCCTTCACTAATATATGTATTTTATTATCTAGGGATATTTAATCGCTAAATCCATTTATAAAATATGAATTTTATTAGCTAGGAAAAATCTATCGCTAAATCCATAGCTAAATCAAGAATTTTATTAGAAAGGAAAAATTTATCGCTAAATTAATCACTAAATCAAGGATTTTATAAGCAATGGAAAATCCATCGCTAAATCCATCGCTAAATCTAGGATTTTATTAGCAAGAGAACATCTATTGCTAAATCAATCGCCAAATCTAGGATTTTATTAGCAAGGGAATATCTGTCGCAAAATTTGTCGCTAAATCTAGGATTTTATTAGCAAGGGAACATCTATCGCTAAATCAAGGCAAGAGAAAATATATTTCTAAATCCATAGCTAAATCAAGAATTTTATTAGCAAGAGATATTTCATCGTAAAATCAGTCACTAAATCAAAGATTTTATTAGCAGAAGAAATTTCATCGTTAAATTCATCGCTAAATCAATGATTTTATTACCAAGGGATATTCCATCGCAAAATCAATCGCTAAAATCCTCACTTTTCTAGAGCAAAAGATACGAAAATTTTCCGTCGATAAATAGTCACTATATCTCCCGAATTTCTTTAGCAGAATTTTCAAAAAATTTTTCCTCGCTAATCCATTGCTATTTATTTTTTCATAAAAAAATCATCAATCCCTTGCTATTCCCTAGCTAATTCATTGTAATTTAACTAGGGATTGATCCCTAGCTAAAATTCTATAGCTAAATTGATATTTACTTGTTGTGTTATCTATCTGTATATCTATCTATCATTCTATATGTATGTCTATCTATCTATCTGTCTGTCTGTCTATTTCTCTATCTATCAATCTATGTATCTATCTATCTTTCTATCTGTCTATCTAGCTATTTATCTATCTATTTATCCATCTATCTATTAATCTGTCAACCTATTATGTAATTATCTACCTATATATCTGTATATCTATTTATCAATCAATCAATATATCTATCTATGTGTCTATCTATATTTCTTTCAATCAATCTCTCTATCTATCTATATGTCTTTCTATCTATCTATCTATTAATCTATCTATCTATCTATCTATCTATCTATATATCTATATATCTATATATCTATATATCTATATAATAGTAGATCTATCTATTTATCATTTTGTTTTTCATCCTAGCTATTAATTTATCTATTTGTCTATCTATCTATCTATCTATATATTTGTGTGACTATCTCTCTATCAATCTGTCTATCTATCTGTTTATCAATATGTCTATATATCTATCTATCTATTTTTTTATCTATTGTCTATCTTTCTATCTATATATCTATCTATGTATCCCTCAATTGATCTATCTATCAATCTATATATCTATCTGTCTATCTTTCTATGTATTTATCTATTTATCTATGTATCTCTCTTTCTATCTATATCTTTTTTAATCTATATATGAATATAAATATCAATCTCTCTATCATTTTCTCTTACAATCTCTCTACTTATCTTTATATCTATCTATCTATCTATCTGCCTTTATATCTATTTATCTATTTATCTATTATGATTCTATCTATATGTCTATCTATTTTTAAGTCTATCTATCTGTCTTTTTATATATCTATGTAATTATATTTCTATGTAACTATATATTTATCTATATATTTATCTATTTATCTGCATATATGTCTATCATTCTATCTATCTATCTATTTGTCCATCAGTCTATTTATATGTCTATATTTTTCTATCTTTCTATCAATCTATATGTCTTTATTTCTTTGTCTATCTTTCTATCTTTTAATTTCTCTATCATTCTGCAAATCTATATATCTTTCTATCTGTCTATATATCTGTTTATCTATCTATATGTGTATCTATCTATCTATCTATCTATCTATCTATTTGTCTATTCATCTGTCTATCTATCTATATGTATATCTATCTATCTGTCTATCTATATGTATATCTATTTGTCTATCTATTTATCTATCTATCATTTTATTAATTTGACTATTTATCTATTTATCAATTATCAATTTGTCTATTTTCATCTATCTATCAATCTATATATTAATCTATCTATCAATTTGTACATCTATTTGTCCATCTATCTATTTGTCTATCTATCTGACTGTATATTTGTCTAATTGTAAGACCTTTTCTCTATCTATCTATCTATCTATATATCTCTATATCTATCTATCTTTCTATATCTATATCTTTTTGTCAATATATATATATATATATATATATATATATATATCTGGGTATCTATCTATCAATTAATTAATCTATCTATCTATGTATCTATCAATCTTTTAATATATCTATCTATCAATATATCTATCAATTTATTTATTAATCAGCCTATTAGTCTATTTATTAATCTTTCTATCAATTTGTCATTCTATCTGTTTATCTATAAATCTTTCTATTTTTTTATATATCTATCTATCTTTCTGTCTATCTCTCTATACGTCTGTCTATCTATTTGTCTATCTATCTATCTATCCATCTATCTATTTGTCAATTAGTTTTTTTATATCTCTGTCAATTTGTCGATCAATCTATATATCATTCTAGTTATCAATAGGTCTATCTATCTATATTTTTATTGGTCTCTCTATCAATCTAATGATTTGTCTATTTTTATTTTTTTTTTCTATCATTTTATGTATCTATTTGTTTGTTTGTTTGTCTGTGTGTATATCTCTCTACCTACCTAATTGTCTGCTTTCTTGACTACTTTCCTATATGTATATCTATTTATTTGTTTTACTTTTTATTTATCTATCTATCTATCTATTTATCTATATGTCTATCTAGCTATCTATATATCTATTTATCTATCAGTATATCTATTTATCTATTGATATATTAGTCTATCTATCTATATAACTACTTGTCTATTTATATATCTACCTACCTACTTATCTATCTATCTATATATCTATATATCTATCTATCTGTTTATTTATATGTTTATCAAAATGTCTTTCCATATATATATATATATTTATTTATTTATTTATTGATTTGACTATCTATCTGACTATCTATTTGTCTATCTTTATATCTATCTATATATCTGTTTGTTTATCTTTTTATCTATCTTACTGCCTATCTATCAGTCTAACTAAGTGTCTATCTATTTATTTATTTATTTATCTATCTATCTATCAGTCTATCTATCAGTCTATCTATTTGTCTTTATATATGTCTATCTATCAATCTTTCTTTTTCTTTATATATTTGTCTATCTATTTGTCTTTCTAACTATATAATTATATGTGTGTATGTGTGTGTTTGTGTGTGTATATATATATTAGTTTTATAATCTATTTATATATCTATCTGTCTGTATGTCTTTCTATATATCAATATATCTTTCTATCTATCTATCTATCTATCTATCTATTTATCTAAATATCTATATAATAATCTAGTTATATATATGACTCTATCTGTCTATCTATCTCTCTATCTATCTATCTATCTATATTTCTATCTATGTATTTGTTTATCTGTCTATCTACCAATCTATATGTATATCAATTAATCTATCTATTTGCTAATTTTCTATCTATCTATCTTTCTATCTATTTATCTATCTATCTATATGTCTATCAATCAATTATCTATCTATCTATCTATCATCTATCTATATTTCTATCTATCTATAAATTTATCTATCTATCAATCAATTTATCTATTTATCTATATTTTATTTATTTGTCTATCTATTTGTCTATCTTTCTTTCTATCTATTTGTCTATCTTTCTTTCTATCTATCTGTCAATATATTATCATATCTATCTATAAGAGTATCCATCTCTTTATCTATATATTTGACTTTCTATCTACCTATCATTCTATTTATCTTTTTATCAATCTATTAATCAATCTGTCCAAGAATATGTCTATCAATCAATCTATCAAAATATCATTCAATCTATCCATCTATCTATGTATATATCTATTTATCTATCTATTTATAAATCAATTTATAAATCTATTTTTATATCTACCTTTATGTTTGTTTAATTGTTAGTCTATCTATCAAATTGTGTATCTGCCTTTTTGTCAGACTTTTTTTATTTATTTGTATGTCTATCTATCTATCTATCTGCCTATCTATCTTTTTATCTATCCATCCATTTATTTATCTATCTATCTAACTAACTATCTATCTAATTATATGTCCATCTATTTATCTATATTTCTATATACTGTCTATCTATCTATCTATAAGTATGTATGTATGTATGTCTGTCTATCTGTCTATATATTTATCTATCTATATGTCAAACTATCTGTCTATGTATTTGATTATCTATATATGCATCCATCTATCTATTTATTTATCTATCTATATATTTGTCTGTCTATCTGTCAATCTATTTTTCTATCTATCTATGTATCTATATATCTATCTGTCCATCAATCTATGTATCAATATATCTATCTATCTATCTATCTATATGTCTGTCTATCTTTCTATGTATCTCTCGATCTATATGTGTGTCTTTCTATTTACCAATCTTTTCTTTCTATTAAATTTCTTTATTTATTTATCTATCTAAGTGTCTATCTATCTATTGATCTATGTATCTATCTATCTATTCATCTATCTATCGATCTATCTATCTTTATATTAATCTATCAGTCTATCTATCTATTTATGAATCTGTCAATATTTCAATCTAACTATCTCTGACTATAATCAATCATCTAGCTTTCTATCATTCTATCTATTAATCTGACTATCAAAATATCAATCAATCAATCTATCAATATTTATTCTATCTTTCTATCTATTTGTTTTTCTACCTATATATCTATCTATTTATCTATCTATCTATCTCTCTTTCTATCAAACCATTTATAATTTTGACTATCAACCTATTGTGTATCAACCAATCTATCTATCTATCTATCTATCTTTCTAACTATCTATTTGTCTTATCTATCTGTTTGTTAATCAATTAATTTATCTTTTTATCAATCTGTCTATTTATCTTCATATCAATTTATTTGACTAACTATATGTTTATTTCTTTGTTTGTATATCCATCTATCAGGATGTCTAATAAACTATCGATCTATAAGGTTATCTATCTATTTATCTATCTACCATTTAACCAATCTATCTTTCTATATTTCTATCAATCTGATATCAATCACTCTATCATTCTATCTATTGATATCAATCAATCTTTCTATCAAATAAAATATCTATCTGTCCATCTATCTTTTTATTTATATATCTATGTATCTATGTTTCTTTTAATTTACTTGTCAATCGATTTATCAATCTATCTATTTTTCTATTTATCTATCTCTCTATATGTATATTCCTATTTTTTTGTCTATCTATCTGTCTATATATATATATATATATCTATCTATCTATCTATTAGACTTGTATCTATCTTTCTATTTGTCTATTTGTCTATTTGACTTTTATCTATCTATCTGCCTATTTATCTATCTATCTATTTATCTATCTATCTGTCTTTCAATCTATCTATATAACTACTTATGAATCTTTCTAATAATCTTTCTATGTTTTTGTTTATAAATATGTATATCTATTTGTTTATCTATTTGTTTATATATCTATCTATCTATTTATTTATATATCCATCTATCTATTTATTTATATATCTATCTATCTATTTATTTATATATCTATCTATCTATCTATCTATATGTCTATGTATATTTATATCGATATGACTATCTATTTTTTTATCTATCTTTCTCCCTATATATCTGTCTATCTATCAATATTTCTAGTTGCTTGTCTTTCTTTTTAGTTATCTATCTGATTATATCTGTCTATATATCTATCTATATATCAATCTTTTAGTCATTTAATTGTCTTTAAATATATATATATATATATATATATCTCTCTCTCTCTCTCTGTTTATCTATCTATCTATCATACTATCTATCTATCTGTCTATCTAGATGTTTATCTATTTGTCAATCAATCAATCTATCTATGTATATATATATATCTGCCAAATAATCTATTTAAATATCTATCTATCTTACTTTCTTTCTATATCTTTATCTATCTATCTATCTATCTCTATATCTTTCTTTATCTATCTATTTGTCTATCAATATGTCTAATAATCTATCTATCAATATATCTATCAATCGGTATGTTAGTATGTCTATCAATCTGTCTTTCATTCTTTCTATCATTCTATCTATTAATTTGTCTATCTTTTTATCTATATATCTATATATTTTTCTAGCTATCTATCTATCTAGTTCTCTATCTATCTATATATCTATCTATTTGTTTATCAATTTGTCTATCTATCTGTCTATCTATTTATTTATCAAACTATCTATCTATCTATTTGTCTATTTATCTATCTACAAATCTATTTGCTTGTCTATCCATCTATCTATTTGTGATTCTATCTTTTTGCCTATTTGTTTGATTGTTAGTCTTTCATTCTATGTGTTTATTTGTATGTTTGTCTAACGATTTGTCTGACTACCTACCAAATTGTCTACCTACTTGACTGCTTACATGTTAGTCTATCTATCTATTTTACTATCAATTTGAATCTCAATTGATCGATCAATATATCTATTGATCTATCTTTTTTTCTATCTATTATTTATCTATCTATCTATCTAACTGTAGATCTATCTATTTATCTAACTATCTATCTATTAGTCTATCTATCTATCTATCTATTTGTCTATTTATCTTTCTATCAATCTCTCTATATATCTTTCTATCTATGTGTCTATCTTTCTATCTATCTATCTATATATTTTTTTTTATATTTATTTATTAGTCTATCTATCTATCTACTTGTTTATTTATCAATCTACCTATCTATTAGTCTATCTGATAGTATACTATAAGTATATCTATCTTTCTATCTATTTGTCTATTTATTTGACGATCTATCTATCTATCTATCAATATTAGTATCTCTCTAGTTATCTATTTGTCGATATATTTGCATATTTTTTCTATCTATAAATCTTTTTTTCTGTATATCTATCTATCTACCAATCTATCTGTTTAACTATATGTCTATTTATCAGCCTATTTATCTTTCTTATTATAAATCTATATATATATATATATCTATGTGTCTATCAATTTTTTATCTATTTTTCTATCTATCTGTCTATCTACATCTATATTAATCTACCAATCTATTTATCTATCTATCTATATATCAGTCTAATAATCTATTTATATATCTGTCGATCTATCTGTTTATCTATTTGTCTAACTATCTGCCTATCTATTTGTCTATCAAACTATCTATCTATCTATCTATTTATCAATCTATCTATCTATATATCTGTATATCTTTCAATTTATCTAACTAAATATATACATTCCTGTCTATATTAATATCTATCTATCTATCTATCTGTGTATCTATCTATCTATCTGTGTATCTATATATATATATATATATATATCTATCTATATATCAGTATAATAATTTAATATCTATTTATATGTTTTCTATCTGTCTAACTATATGTCTATATATTTATCTATCTATCTATCAATCTAATTTTCTAACTATATATCTATCTTTCTATTTGTTCATCTATTTATATATCTATCTATCTGTCTGTCTTTTTTTCTTCCTATCTATTTGACTAAAAATTTTCTCTATATAACTATCTATCTATCTATATGTCTATGTATCTATTTATCTATCCATTAATATATCTATCTAATAATCTGTCAATCTATCTATCTAACTTTCTATGAATCTATCTAAATATCTATCTGATCTGTCTGTCTGTCTATCTATCAATCAATGGATCTATCTATCTATCTATCTATCTATGAATTTGTATAACAAAATATATATCAATCTATTTATCAGTTTTTCTTTCAATCTATGTATCTATCTATGTATCTATCTATCAATCAATTTACTGATCTATTGATCTATCTATCTCTATCTATCTGTCAATCTATCTAACTATCATCTATCACTCTTTCTATCTGTCTCTCCATCTGTCTATCTATCTATCTATCTATCTATCTATCTATCTTTGTATCCATCTTTCTATCTTTTTATTTTTTTATCTAACTGCCAATCTATCTATCTTTCTATCTATCTATATTTATGCATGTCTACCTATCTATTTTTTAATCTATCAATCTATCTATATATCTATCTATCTATATGTCTATTTACCTATTTATCTAACTATCTATAAATCTATCTATCTATCTAACTTTGTGTGTGTGTGTGTGTGTGTGTGTGTATATATTTTTTTTTTGTCTGTCTATCTTTTTGGATATCGATTTACTACTATTTGTTTATATATCTATCTATCTATCTATATTTCTATCTATCTATCTGTCTATATATATCTTTATCTATTTATCTATCTATAAGTCTATCTATCTAGTTATCTATATGTCTGTCTAATAATCAATATATATATATATCTGTCTGTCTGTCTATATAAGTCTATCAAAATGTCTATCAAACTATTAGTCAATATGTCTATCAATCTATCTATCAACTAATCAATTAATCTCTCTATTTATCTATCTCTCTATTTATCTATCTATTTATCTCTCTATTTATCTATCTATCTATATATTTATATATCTATCAATTTGTCTATCTACATGTTTATCAATCAATCTATCATTCTTTCTATTTATCTATATATCTATGTCTTTCTATCTCTTTATCTATCTGTCTATTTGTCTGTCTATTTGTCTATTTGTATTTTTTTTCATTATATGTATCTATTTGTTTGTTTGTCTATCTATCTATCTATCTATCTATCTATCTGCATGCCTACATTATTGTCTACCTACTTGAGTGCTTGCTTGTCTATCTATCTACCTATCTATCTATCTATTTTACAATCTATTTGTATATTTATCTATATGTCTATTTGTCTATCTGTTTGTTTGTCTATCTATCTATTTTTATATCTATCTATTTGTTTCTCTATCTATCTCTCTATCAGTTTATCTATCTATCTATCAACTTGTATATCTATCTGTCTATATTTTGGTCTATATATCATTCTATCAATCTATCTTTCTATCTCTATATCTATCTATTTATATATCTATATGTTTATCTATCTATCTATCTATTTATCTACTTGTCTATCTATCTATCAATCTATTTATCTACTTGTCTATCAATCTATCAATCTATAAATTTTTTCTATATATCTATCTGACTATCTAACTACCTATCTATTTGTCTATCTATCTGTCTATCTATTTATCTATCTGTATATCTATCTATCTATTTTTTACTTATATGTCTATCTATCTATCTATCTGTTTGTCTATCTATCAAGCTATCTGTCTATTTTTTATTTAATTGTCTATCTATCAGTCTATCTATCTATCTACTTGTCTATCTATCTATCTATATATCAACTATATATTTTGTTATTTATTTGTCTATTACTGTATCTATCTGTCTATATATATATATATATATCTATCAATATGTTTGTCTTTCTATCTATCTATTTATCTACATATCTATCTATTTATCTATTTATATATCTTTATCTATCTTTCTGACTACATATCTATCTATCTATCTATCTGTCTGTCTATCCATTTCTCTATCTATCTATATATCTAACATTCTATTTATTAGTCTATCTATCTATCTATTTGTCTATCAAAATGTCTATCATTCTATATATCAATCGATCTATAAATTTGTTTGTCAATATGTCTATCAATCTATCTATCATTCTGCCTATCAATCTGTCTCTATATTTGTCTATATATATATATATATATATATATATATATATATATATCTCTCTCTCTCTCTCTATCTATCTATATATATCTATCTATTTTTTCTTTCAATTTATCTATATATTTGTCTATCTACCTATCCATTAGTCTGTCTATATGTCTGTCTATCTTTCTATCTATCTATTTGTGTGTCTGTTTGTTAGTTTGTATGATTATCTGTCATTTTATGAGTTTAATTGTTTGTTTGTTTATCTGTCTATCTGCGTACCCACCTAATTATTTCCCTGACTGACAGCTTGCCTACATGTCTGTCTCTCTATCCATTATAAGAAAATGTCTATTTAACTAAAGAAATTTAGCTAGGGAAACATTCCTATCTAATTAGCTAGGAATTATCTAGGGAATAGCTAGCGAAAAGCAAGATATTTTTAATTTTACATTAAATTAAATTTTTTTGTCACTAATATTGTCTTAGATTTGCACACAAAGAAAAGAAGGAATTTTAACAATAGATTTAGCAATGAATTTTCCCTAATTAATTAGAATGAGACAAAATTCATCACTGATAAATAATATGGATTTTAAAAATTTTATATTTAATTACAATCAATTATTGCCTAAATGTTTATTTACTCAAAATATATGCATTTAGCTTAGCATTTTTTCCTAGCTATTTGTGATGATGATAATTCCGGTCAATAATCTTTAATGGATTAATTTTTTTTAATATATTATTTATTTTAATATTTTATATAATTTTGTATATTAAAGGTTTGTCATGGTATATTGTTGAGCGATCCTTGAAAGATACATTCTTCTTATAAATTATAAAAATAGGATATTATAAATAAATAAAGTATAAAAAACTTTAAATAATAATAAATATGTATATTAATAAAGACTAAAATAACTTTTTTTTGATTATAAAATATTTAAAAAATTATACAAAATATTTTTCTCAAATATTTAATTATGTTTTTTTAATATTAGTATTAAAAAACATTAAAAAATTTATTATATAATTATAATAATTTTTTAGATAATTTTTTTAATAAATAAACATAAATAAAAATTACTACAAATAAATGCTAAAATAAATATTTGTATGATTAAATAAAAAAATTTATAAAAATATCTAAATTAACAAATAAGCAAGTAAATATTTATATTATTAAAAGTAAAAATATATATATTTTTATGCTTATAAAAATCTTTAAAAAAATAATTACTAAAAAATTTGAAAATTTTGAATTATAAAATAAAATTTTAATATTTTCATAAAATTTAAAAAAAAATAAATTGATATTTAAAGATTAATACATAGATGTTTTAATTACATCAAAAAAATCATAATGATTTTAAAAATAAATATCTCAATGTGATTATTAAAAGAACACTTCAAGTATTTTTTTAGGGTTTCAACAAAGTTATTTAAATATTACTAAGGATATTTTTTACTCATAAAAAAACTTATATTTATTTTAGCCTTATAAACACTTTTGAAAATTACTACCAAACTGACATTAAGTTAATTTGAATGAAATTTTATTTTTTGCCCCTACTGAAATTTATAAGAATTAAATAATTGAGTATGATTTTTAGCATTAGCTTTTAATACTCCATTTTTATTAAAATAATAAATATATCTTTTTTTAATTATCTTCTTACTTTAAATTTTTTTTAGAATTTTATAAATTATAAATTATATCAAAAAATGTAAATATGTAAATATTTAAATATGTAAATATGTAAATATGTAAATATGTAAATATGCAAATATGCAAATATGTAAATATGTAAATATGTAAATATGTAAATATGTAAATATGTAAATATGTAAATATATGAATATGTGAATATGTGAATATGTGAATATATGTAAATATGTCAATATATGTAATTATGTGAATATGTGTGTGTGTTTGAATATATATATATATATATATATATATTTATATATACATATACATATCTAAATGTATAAATATATACATATATAAATATATAAATACATAAATATATAAATACACAAATACATAAATAGGTAAATATATAAAATTTGATATAAAATTTAGAAATAGATTATAATACATAATCAAAAATTTGATATAAAATATATAATGGTATATAGTCAAACCTTTCACAAGCCCATATCCTATTATGGGTGAAATACATTAAAAATCCTAATGTTTGCACTCCCCAGCCGAGAGCATGAGCACCCTTCGATTGCAGTAATGCTGTAGGGAAAATTCACCATTCATCATTGTTCTCTGCCATCAGCATCCATCACCATTGTCGTCATTGTCATCCTCCATCATCATCCACCATTATTTTCCACCATCTTCATCCACCATTATTGTCCACCATCTTCATCTGCCATCATTGTGAAGAAATATAAGCTTTGAGGTTGGCTTATATTTCTCATCTTCCAACTATAAATAATGTTGGTTTATATTTTTCATACGCTTCTTCTTCTTATCAATTGATGACATAGACGAGTCCTTTGGAAGCTTCTCAGTAGGCTTCTTCTCTACCTGTGATCTTGGGATTATTTATTTTATATTGATTCTGTATTTTTTTAATACCTTATTCCTACATTATCACACTTTCTAGCCGCTATTTATTTTTGAGTCTCATTTGGATTATAGTGTTCGATCACATTTCAATGTTCAGTTTGATAGGTAATTGGCATTGCCATTACACTATAATCATTAATATAATGTTTTTTAGAGAGAAAGTGTCCCTCTTATTTTAGGTTCATTTTTTCTTCTTAAAAATTCTTGAAATGTTGACATGTCATGTATATAACCAGAATAAATAAAATGCTTTTAAATTCATAAAATATATGGGCTTTGTCAAAATGTTTTGGCATGAAAAATATCTTAATTTACCATATTCCACATAATAAAAATGAATACAATCACATTCAATAATTTATGAACAAATTAAACACAATTGCAAGTATCCCACAATATCCTTGAACATGTGTTCAAACTTATTTTTTAGAACCTTTAGAATGGTATATCATTTATGGTTCACAAATTATATGTGATTTGTGAAAATAAAATGGTTTGAAAACTAACATAATACACCATAATTCACATAATTTACAATAGCCATTGCCATTCAATATTTGATAATGAAATTAAACCCAATTGCATATAGTGGAAGATCTTGATGTTTTTTTTCTTGAATAATGAAAAAGACCTCGCATTAAATGTGCCCTCTAAATTAACTATTTTCTAAAAAATATTTTTTATCAAATTTTCACTATCACTTCAAATTATATTAAATATATTGAAACACAAAAAATATTAGTCTCTATCATCTAAAAACAATCGTATATAAGTTCAAAGTGCTTTCAAGAAACAAATCAAATATAATGTGTTTTTTGAATTTCTATCCTACAAAAAACAAATTCAAACATCATTGGTCTTATTTCAATCAATAGGAAAATAAAAAGTAGATTTTTTTTGTTATTTATGGATTAATAAATTATTTTTTTAAACAAAAATAGGCATTCTTTTTTAAAATTCTTGTGTTAAAACAAATGAAAAGAAACCATAACTCAATTAGATAACAAATAAAAACACAATAATATTTATCAAGCTCGACATAATATATAGTTCAAGTCTATTATTGCACTCTTATATAATAAGCATTTCTTATATGTATTGAACATACAAAATACATGTTAAATATGAAGATGTATAAGAATATGTCTAAATAATCCAATATATCGATGTTTTTTGAAATGGAACTAAATCTAGGTAACTATTGGATAAATGGACTTGTAATATTCAATTTTTTCTTGTTTGTTTGTTTAATTTTGCTGGTTCATATTTGAAAAGAAACCAATTGTGTCACTGAAATAGTTATAAAAAAATTAATAAAAATGTATAACTATTTGGACAATCACACATGTAACTATAATTATAATTAAAATTTATAACAACATATATATAATTATATGTTTAACTATATATCTATAACTATTTATTATTATTTGTATAACTATATAAAACTCTTTATAACTATATGTAGCTATATTTGTAACTATGTAAACTATTTGTATAACTATAATTATAACTATATATAACTATTTTTTAACTATATAATAATTTAAAACTATAAGTATAATTCTATATAACTATATTTCTAACAAAATATACTATATGTATAATAATATATAACTATATATAATTATATTTTACGAAATGTATAACTAAAAAAATGTTATATATTACTCATTTTAAACTACATACATATGTATAACTATATGTATAATTAAAAATAATTATATATAACTCTATTTATAACTAAATATATTAGAGGTATAAGAACATATAACTATAAATAATTATCGTTTACTATATGTATAACTATAAAAATGTATTTAACTATATGTATTTTTAATATATATAACTCTATTTATAACATATATCGTTTACTATATATTTAAATATATAATTTACAACATATATTTAATATATATTTTTATATATTAGTATATAAAAATGTATATAACTATATTTATACCTATACATAACTATATGTATAAATATAAAAAATTCTATGAAAAAATATATATACCTACATGTATAAATATAAGTATAACTATATGTGTAAATATATGTATAACCACATGTAACTATATTTATAATTAAATGTATAACAACATACAACATTATGTTTAATTATATGTGTATAACTATTTATAAATATTTGTATAACTATATAAAATTTTATATAATTAAATATAACTATATTTGTAACTATGTATACATATATGTCAGTCTCTATATTTGTTTATAACTTTGTATACATTTATCTATAACTACTTATAACAACATGTATGAATATATCTATATATAACTATATGTTTAACTATATATAACTATTTATAATTATATATACGATATGTATAATAACATATAACTATATATATTTTTATTTTATTATTTGTACAACTATAAAAACTTTATATATAATTATATGCATAATAAATATATTTAAAACTATATAAAACTATATGTTTTATGAATTCTATTTTTATAAATAAATGGATAACAATATATAACTATATATAACTTTTTAAAACTATATTTATAACTATATATTACTATGTATAATTATATGTAACTATATTTATAACTATATGTATAACAATGTATGATGACTATATATAACTATGTGTTTACTTATTATTACCAAAAGAATATTTTACCGGTCAAAATATTATCAATAGATTGAATCCATTAATAACTACGGAGATAATACCATCAAAATTCAATATGGAGTTTCCCAACTAATTTAATAATGGGTTACCATGTGGTATTTTTTAAATGAAAAGATTAAACTATTTTGATTATCACTAGATCCAACAAATAATTATCAATGGATTAACAATAAAATTTTTTAATAGATTAAATTCTATTTATAATTTTTTGCTGGGTGTTGAAGTTAGGTTATTAGAAATGATATATATCTTGTTAAACATTAGCTAGGACTTTTCCACACAAATTGGTGCAGTCAAAATATCTATCAGACAAAATATAACCCACACACTAAATCATTTTTTATTAATTTTTTGTTAATTTTTCAGCACTATATTTATTTTGTAGACTACCAAAACAAACTACATGCATTCACTATCCACACTATCTCAAAAAGCATGACATACTACATGCATATAATTGCTCACTACAATTCCACACATGCATCCACTGTGCACACTGTCACATAGCTCATATCACACAACCACCTGATTTATGCAGCATAAATGTTAATAGTGGTGTTAAGCTATGTGGATTGTTGTGAACCTTTAACCGGTGATGCTGACAATAGACAATATATATAAATATTTGGTAGTGACAAAGATAGTTCCAATTTATTATTGATATGGAAAATAACATTGCTTTGCTGTTTCATGAAGATTTTGACCAAAGTGTGGCCATTCAATGTGCGATGATGTGATTCTTGTAATCATGAACCAAATAGTGATCCATGTCGATAGTGTACACATTAGTTGGCACAATATAGTGCTGGTATTTTGGTATGATGCTAGTATTGCATTGGTACATTAGTATTTTGTGTGATTAAAATTGCATGAAACTTTCATTTTAAAAATTTTTGCATACAATTATCATTAATTGTGTGTTTTATCTTTATATCATTATTAGTCTTCAATTTCAGAGAAGCAAATCGGAATCTATTTGGTCAGTCATTGGTGCCATGGTTCAAATATAGGGTTACTCCTAATGACCTAACCTGATCCAGAAGCTTATTTGCGTAGGATTTCCACCTCACATTGGTCTTTGTCTTCGTGATGCCTTTTCCTTTCCACTCAACATCTCTTCCACTTCTTGTTAGATTTTTGTTTGTGTTGTTTTGTTGCAACTACTTTTTGAAGCATGGAGATTGGAACAATCATTTGCCTCGGAGGGATGACAAATCAATCTTCTTAATCATGTTATTAATTCTATTTGATTTCAATTTAACGTGCTATATTGTGAATTGAAATATTATAAACTTCTTTTATAAATAGAGAATGCAATTTGTGTAGAGCACTAAAAGTTCAATGGATCACATGCATTGCTTTGGTGATGTAGTTGGCCACCATCAAGTTCTGGTCTTGCATGCTAGGCTCTGATTGTTTGTTTTTTAAAAGATTCAAGCTGTATGAAAGATATTTTTTAAATGATTTTGGTACTACATGCTAGGCTCTGATTGTTTATTCTTTAAAAATATTCAAGCTATTTTTTTATAAGATTCTAGTATTGCATGCTAGGCTTTGGACTTGTAATATTCAATTTTGTTTTGATTGTTTGTATAATTTTTATGGTTCATATTTGAAAAGAAACCAATTGTGACACTAATATTGTTGCAAAAAATTAACAAAAGTAAGTTTTTTTCCCTAGTGCAGCAAGAATGATGCTTTTCCTTGAGCTTTGTATGCTTATTTGAATGCTTCATTTTGATAGTCTTCTTGTTTTCTTTTTCAATTATTGAATGGATTTTTCAAAGGATGCCGCAATTGATAATGGTTTCTAGATATGCGAGTTAAAGATAGCTCTATCAAGCAGTGAATAATAGATCATTACTGAATGTGCAATTTCTAACATTTCAGAGGTGCCTAATGTCATTCCTCCCTTGCACTATGATTTTATGATATATGATGTATTGGTTTCTGGTGATCTCGTTGGTAATGAATCTGATGTTATGGCTAGGGAGCTCCTAGTTTCTGTTAAAGTTTTTTTGGTCATCAATCAGCTAAGCTGTCTATTTGCTAGGGTTGCAAGGGAATCTTCCCTAGCGATAGCACAGGTATAGGTTACTTTTGATAAATTGACATTTTTTTTCTATTTTTATTCCAAGTGATGTAAGAAGATTAATATTCTTCATTATGCTCAATTTGGAATGGGTATTACTCCCATACATAAGCTTGTGTAGTATTGCTCCATGTTTCATACATTAGTCATTCTATGCTTTTTTATGTTGGAGAAATAATGAGATTGAGTTTTAATGCTTATTGTTCCAAATAATTCCATTTATAATGTCTTGAAAGTAATTGAACTATATAAACTATGTTGAAATGAGTAATAATAGATATAGTATAAAAGAATTGAAGCATCCTAATACCAAGAGTTTTATGTAGAATATTTATACATAGTCAAATATACTTTTGTATATACGTGCATTTATATTATTGAGCAATTTCAGTTCCATAGTTGTGATTTTAAGATATAGAAGAAGAAAGAACAACAAAATCATCTACAGCAGAAACAAAAATAAAAATATAAATGAGAAATAACTTGGTTCACTAGTCGCTCAGTACGACTAGCTACATCCACCAGAAAATGCTTATGCATTACATATTAAACAAAATCAAAAGTCTTACAGTATGTGTAGTGCAGAAATGGTCATGATAAATCATGCAAAGAGAGAAAGAGAGAGAATATGAATAGTTCTAGATCATGAAAATTTTAACCCAAAAAAATAAAATACAAAATATTTTATATTAAAACATTCTCAGTTCAATTAACTAGAGAGGGTAGGAACATCAGACAGGTCAGGCAATAGTTCAAATATTTTGGCCTACTGACCGATCAGCAGGAGCTCCGTTATTGTGCTACTACTGCATCCTCGGCCTTTTAATATTTTCTATCATGCTCTTAAATGAAAATATTAAAACAGAAATGTTTGGTTATACAAATAGATTATAAAAAAATATTATATATACAGAATATATATTATGGTATATATATTTTTTTGTATATGTAACTAAACATATATGCTGATGTATGTATGTACACACACACATATGTATATATATATTTGTACATATATACTATAGCATTATATATAAGGTATAAGTTGAATTGCATAATTTTACAGAATAGAATCTTTTTTTCTGTAGAATATATGTACATATATACTATAGTATATATGTATATATATTCTGCATTAGTATATATTTATCAAAACAAAACATTTTTTATTTATTTAAATTGATTTGATTGATTTGTTTAATTTTCGTACAGATATGGTACCAAAATATATTTCATATGAAGCTTATAGAAGAAAAGGAATTTTTCACTAGACATGACGCGGCGCCACTATGACAGCTTTGACACAATAGAAAGATGGTGATCATAGGATATGGGGGAGAGAAAGCAATGTAAATTTCATGAACAAATTATAATTTATACACTATCGTTAGATACATCGATGAAGAAGAATATGTAATAAAATTTTATTATGTTTTTGTTTTAACTATGTTGCATATTATATCGAAATAATTTATTAATTGTTTTTATTTTTTTAAATTATAAATAATGTTTTATAGGTTATGTTTTTTCCAGTTTAAAATAAAATCTTTAAAATATATAATTAAATTTTTCGTAAAAAAAAATAATTTAGTGAAAATATTTTTGGAATAAAAATAGTTAGGAATGTTTCCCTCAAAATTTAGCTAGTGATATTTCTGTAGATGTAAATTATGATAAAAATTAGCTTGGAAAAATAAATTTAGCTAGGGAATTTTCTGTCGTTAAGTTTTGGTTAGGGAATTTTTTTCTCATTAATATTTTACCACAAGCACTTTAACATGGGAAAACTTTTATAATAAATCAATCGTTATTATATTTTAGAGATGGAGAAAACCCATTTATCTAGGGATATTTGCCTGGCTATTTAGAATTTTTGTTATAGTGAGCTATCTATTTTATAGTCTATTTGTAAAACTAACTGCCTGTATATCTTTCTATCTGTGTATGTATCTGACTATTTATATATCAATCTATTTATTTTTTGGCTATATATTTGTCTGTATTTTAGTATATATATCTATCTATCTATTGATCTACTTGTCCATCTATCTATCTATATCTGTCTAGATATCTTTCCATCTATCTATATATCTATCTATCTGTCTATCTATATATGTGTCTATATGTTTATCTATATATCTATCTAATTATTTATTTACTTGTCTATCAATTTATCTATCTATATATCTGTCTATATAACTACCTATCTATCTATATGTCTGTCTGTTTGTCTATATATCTAACAACCTATCTATCTATCTATCTAATGATA
>JAREIK010001546.1:368974-423141 GCA_029783825.1 Sapria himalayana
ATATGTATATTTATTTGTTTGTATATCTCTATGTCTGCCTACCAACCTGATTGTCTCTCTGGTTGAATAATTGCTAGACTGTCTATCTTTATATCATTCTATCTATTTTACTATTTATTTGTCTTTTTATCTGTTTGTCTATCTATATAACAATCTATTTGTCTATATTGCTATCAATCTATCTGTATATCTATATAACTAGTTATCTATTTATCTATCTATCTATCTATTAGTCTAGTTATCGACCTATTTATCTATCTATCTACATGTTTATTTATGTATTTATTTATATCTATTTATCTATCTATCTATCTATCTTTCTTTATATCAATATCTTTATCAATATATCTATCTCTTTGTCTATTGATTTATCTATCTATCTATATATTTATCTATCAATCTATTTATTTAACTATCTAATTTTTTTCCTATCTACTTGTCTATCTAACTATTTATGTAATTTTCTATCTATCTAACTAAATCTATATCAATCTGTATATCTATATGTTGATCTATAAATCTTTCTATCTATCTAATAATTTGTTGATTTATCTATCTATCTATTTGTCTATTTGTCTATCTATTTATCAAACAATCTAACTATCTATCTATCAATTTGTTAATCACTTTATCTATCAATCTTTCTTTCAATCCATCTATCTATTTGTCTAAATATTTGTCTATCTATCAAACAGTCTATTTATCTATCTCTGTATTTGTCTTTCTATTTGTATAAATGCCAATCTGTCTATCTATCTATTTATTTATTTGTCTTTCATTTGTATAAATGCCAATCTGTCTATCTATCTATTTATTTATTTGTCTATCTATCTTTCTATCTATTTGTCTATCTATCTACACATATATATCTTTAAATATCTATCTAGCTTTTTTTTCAATATAATAGTCTATCTATTTTTCTATCTATCTATCTATTTTTTATTTAAATGTCTATGATTCTATCTATTTATCTATGTATATATGTGTCTATCTATTATTTTTTCAATCTGTCTATCATTATGTCTATATATCTATCTATCTATATTTCTATGTATCAATCTAACTATATTATTATCTATTTATCTATCTATCTATTTTCTTATCTATATGTCTATATATATATATATATCTATCTATCTGTGTGTGTGTTTATATATATATATATATATCTTTCTATCTGTCTATCTATCTGTCTATTTATTTATCTATATATCTGTGTGTTTGTCTATATATTCATCTATCCATCTATCTATCTATTTGTCCATCTTTTTGTATATCTTTCTATCTTTTAATCTATCTATTAATCAATATATCTTTTTGTCTATCAATCTATCTATAAATCTATCTATCAATCTATATATCAATTTATATATACATCTATCTATCTATCTACCAATAAATCTATCAATTTGTCTATCTATCTATGTTTCTTTTTGTATGTCTATCTGTTTATCTATCTATTTGTTTATCTATCTATTTGTTTTCTATCTATCTATCTATCTATCATTTTGTGTTTCAATCTATGTGTGTGTGTGTGTGTATTTATCTATTTATCTTTTTATCAATCAATCTATCAATCATTCTATCATCTATATATCTTTCTATATGTCTATCTGTTTGTCTGTCTGTTTATCTATTTATCAATCTTTCTATCTATCTATTTGTTTATCTGTTTGTCTGTCTATCTATCTATCTATTAGTCTTTCTATCTATCTTTTTGTCTATGTATCAATTTATCTATGAATCAACTTATTATCTATCTATCAATCTATGTATCAAACTGTTTATCAATCTATCTATCTACCTTTTTATAATATATATATCAATCTTTTATCAATCAATCTATCTATCTATCTATATATCTGTCTATCAATCTCTTTATCAATCTATCTATTTATCTATATATGTTTTTGTCTTTCTATCTTTCTTTTTATTTGTCTATCTATCTATCTATCTATCTGTTTATCTATTTGTATATCTATTTGCCTATCTATCTATCTATATTTCTATATATCTATTTATCTATCTGTCTATCTATCCGTCAATTAATCAATCTATCTACCTATTTGTTTATCTGTATGTCTATATCTTTATCTATCTTTATATCTATCATTATGTATATCTATCTATATTTATATTGATTTATTAGTTTATCTATTTGTATATCTATCTTTCTATTTATCTATCTCTTATTTATCTTTCTATTTGTCTATCTATCTATCGATGTCTATCTATCTATCTATTTATCTCTCTATCTATATGTATGTCTATCTATCTACCTATCTATCTATCTATCTACCTATCAAACTTTTTATCTATCTCAATCTTTCTATAAATCTGCCTATCCAACTGTCTATATATTTGTGTATCTATCTATGTATCTATTATTCAATCTATTAATCTATATAACTATCTATCTATCATTATATTTGTCTATCTAATAATCTATCTTTCTTTCTCTATATTTGTCTAACTTTCTATTTGTGATTCTATTAGACTTTCTTTCTATCTATCTATCTATTCATATACTTTTGTTTGTATCTATCTATTTATATATATATATTGATTTATCTATCTATCTCTCTATGTGTATGTATATTTATTTATTTATCTATCTATCTATCTATCTATGGATTTTCTATCTATATATTTGATTATCAGTCTATCTATCTATATTTCTATATATATATATACATATATATATATATATATATATATATATATATATATATATATCTATCTATCTATCTATATGTATATCTATCTGTCTATCTATATGTCTATCTATATACCTATCTATATATCTTTCCATCTATATAGCTATATATCAATCTAATAATATATTTATATATCTATCTATCTATCGGTCTATCTATTTGTCTATTTAAATGTCTATCTATCTATTTATATTTCTTTCTGTCTATCTATCTTATAATCTATCTATTTACCAATATATCAATCTATCTATTAATCTATTTATCAATATATCTATTTATCTATTTATCTATTTATCAATATATCTATCAATCTGTCTATCAATATATATATCAATCAAGCTATCAATTTGTATATCATTTTATTTATCAACATGTCTATCTATCTATTAATCTTTTTGTTTATCTATTTGTCTATCTATCTATTAGTTTATTTATCTATCAATTTTTCTATCTAACAGTCTATCAATCTGGCAATTAAATTATCTATATTTCTATCTATCTATCTATCTGTCTGTCTGTCTATCTATATATCTATTTGTCTATAAATTTGTATGTTTGTCTATTTGTGTATTTGTCTATTTTTTTATCAATTTATTAGTATATTTGTTTGTTTGTCTATCTTTATGTATGCCTACCAACTTGATTGTCTCCCTTGCCGAATACATACTAGACTGTCTGTCTATATATCAATCTATATGTTTTACTATTTATTTGTCGTTTTATTTATTTGTCTAACTAACTAACTAACTATTTGTTTATCTTGTTGTCTATCTATCTGTATATCTATATAACTAGTTATCTACTTATCTTTCTATCTATCTATTAGTCTATCTATCTATCTACTTGCCTATTTATGTATCTATCTATATATCTCTCTATCTATCTTTCTTTTTATCAATATCTCAATCTATCTATCTATATATTTGTGTGTGTGTATATATATATATATATCAATCTATTTATTTAACTATCTAATTTTTTTCCTATCTACTTGTAAATGTAAGTATATATCTATTTCGCTATCTATCTTCTATCTATCTTTCTATCTATAAATCTCTCTATCTATCTATCAATAAAACTCTCTATCTATCTAATATTTTGTTGATTTATATATATATCTAATTGTCTATCAATCTATCTATCTATTTATCAAAAAATTTAATTATCTATCTATCAATTTGTCAATCAATATATCTATCAATCTTTTATTGAAACCATCTATCTAATTTTCTAAATATTTGTCTATCTATTTGTCTATCAATCTATTAATCAATCTATCTTTTTATCTATCTATGTATTTGTCTTTCTAGTTGTCTATATGTCTATAGTCTATCTATCTATTTATATATTTGTCTATCTATCTTTCTATATATTTGTCTATCTATCTACATATCTATATATCTATAAATCTATCTATCTTTTTTTCAATGAATCAATCTATCTATTTGTCTATCTATCTATCTATCAATTTTTTATTTAAATGTCAATCTATATATCTATTTATCTATGTGTCTATGTGTCTATCTATCGATTTTTTTATCTATCTATCATTATGTCAATCAATCTATCTATCTTTCTACGTATCTATCTTACTATATTATTATCTATTTAAATATTTATCTATTTGATTATCTACCAGTGTATCTATCTATCTATCTATATGTCTATTTGTCTCTCCTTAAATCTGTCTATCTATCTATCTATATGTCTATCTATTTTATTTATCAGTATATCTATTTGATTGTCTATATATCTATCTCTCTATCTATCTGTCTATCTTTTTGTATATCTTTCTATCTTTTAATCTATCAATTAATCAATCTATCTATAAGACTATCAATCTATCTATAAATCTGTCTATCAATATATATATCAATTTATATATAAATCTATTTACCTATCTACCAATCAAACAATCAATCTGTCTATCTATCTATGTTTCTTTTTGTATAGCTATATGTTTATCTATCTATTTTTCTATCTATCTATATATTTGTTTATCTGTCTATCTATCATCTATCAATTTATCTATCTATAAATTTATCATTTTGTGTCTCTATCTATGTGTGTGTATATATATGTGTGTGTGTGTATATATATATATATATATATCTATCTATCTATCTATTTATCTCTTTATCAATCAATCAATCAATCATTCTATCATCTATATTTATTTCTTTATGACTATCTGTCTTCTATCTATCTATCTATCTATATATCTGCCTCTCTATCTAATTATTTGTCTGTTTGTCTATCTATTAGTCTCTCTATATATCATTTTATCTATGAATCAATCATATTATCTATCTATCAATCCGTGTATCAAACTGTCTATCAATCTATCTATAGCCTATCTATCAATCTATCTATCAATATTTCTATAAATCAATCTATCTATCAATATTTCTATCTATCTGTCAATCAATCTATCTATCTATCTATCAATTTGTCTTTTTATCTATATATGTTTGTCTTTCGATCTTTCTATTTATTTGTCTATCTATCTATCTAATTATCTTTCTGTCTATCTATGTATCAATCTATATATTATCTATCTATCTATTATCTATCTATCTATCTATTTATCAATTTGTATATCTATTTGTCTATCTATATTTCTATCTATCTATATATCTATCAATCAATATTTATATATATCTATCTATATATTATCTATCTATCTATTTATCTATCTATCTGTCTATCTATCATTCTATCTATCTATCTATCTAACTATATTTATATAGATTTATTTGTTTATCTATTTGTCTATCTATCTATCTATTTATCTATCTCTCTATCTGTCTTTCTATTTGACTATATATCTATCTATCTATCTATATGTCTATCTATTTATCTATCTATCTATATGTTTGTCTATATATCTATTTATCCTTCTATATGCATATCAATCTTTTTATCTATCTTTATTTATCTATCTATCTCTCTATCAAACTATCATACATCTATATATCAATCTGTCTATCCATCTATCTATATATTTGTCTATCTATCTATCTATTAATCAATCTATTAATCTCTCTAACTATCTATATTTCTATCTTTCTATTTGTCTATCTAATCATCTTTTTATCTCTCTATTTGTCTAACTTTCTATCTGTGATTCTATTAGACTTTCTTTCTATCTATCTATCTGTCTATCTATATATCGATCTATCTATCTATTTGTATATTAATCAATCAATCTGTCTATCTATCTATTTATTTACCAATCGATCTATCTATCTATATGTATGTGTGTCTATTTATTAGTCTTTCTTTTTGTCTATTTGACTATCCATCCATCTATCTATCTAAATATTTATTCATTTATTTATCTATCAAACTTTTTTTTATATAACTATTGGTCTATATATGTATCTACCTATCTATCTGTCTGTCTGTTTGTTAAAATGTCTTTTTATCTGTCTACCTATCTATCTATCTATATTTATTTCTTTCTAACTAACTATCTGTTAATCTATCTTTTTGTCTATCTTTTTATATATCTATCTATCTATTTGTCTGTATGTCTATCTATCAATCTTCATGTCTATCTATTTGTCAATCAATCAATCTCTCTATCTATATATCTGCTTATATATTTATCTATTTATATGTCTATCTATTTTTATATCTATATGTATTTCTTTCTATCTATCTATCTATCCTTAGTTCATTTTGTCTATCAATCTATCTATCAATTTTCAATCTATATATTTATCTATCTATCTTTCTTTCTTTCTATCATTTCCTCTATGTATCTATCTATTTATCTTTTGGTCTATCGATATGTCTATATTTCTATCTATTTATTAATATATATATATATATATATATATATATATATATATATATATATTTGTCTATATATCTATCTTTCTATCTATCTATCAGTCTATGTATCTTACTATCGTTCTATATATCTTTCTATCTATTCATCTATCTATAAAACTAATAATATATCTTTCTATTTGTCTATCAATGTGTATATCTATTTATCTATCTTTGTGTCTATCAAATTGTCTATCAGATTGTCTATCTATCTTACCATCATTCTTTGTATAAATCCATCTATGTATCTATCTATCTATCTATTTATTTATCTTTCTAAAATATCTTTCTATCTATTTATCAAAATATATATCTAGCTGTGTGTGTGTGTGTGTGTGTGTGTGTATGTGTATATATATTTATATATATATATATCTATCTCTCTATGTATTTGACCATTTTTTGTCTAATAAAATTTCGATCTGTCTAAAATCTGACTATTATCTATCTTTCTATCTTTCTATCTATCTATATATCTATCTCTCTATATGTCTCTCATTCTGTATATCTATATGTCTATCAATTTGTCAATCTGTAAATCAATCAACCCACCTATCATCAACCTATCTATTTATTAAACTATTTATTAATTTTCTATCAATTTTTAAATTTATATGTCTATCTATCTGGTTATCTCTATGCCTATCTGTGTGTCAATGTTTATGTCTATCTTTCTACTTATCTAGTTGTCTATTTAACTATTTATATATCTGTCAATGTATTTATCTATCTATCTAAATATTTATCTTTCTATTTGTATGTCTATCGATCTATCTATAAGTCAATGTTTTTGTCTATCTATCTATGTATATAATTATTTATCTATTCATATATCTATTTGTCTAACTATTTATTTTTCTAAGTATCATCTATCTACCTTTCTACCTATGTATCTATCTATATATCTGTATATCTATCAGTCTATCTATATATACCTCTATTTATCTATCTATCTATCTATCTATTTGTCTATCTATCTATCTATTTATCAATCTAACTATCTATTTATTTATCTGTCTATGTATATGTCGACCTATATGTTTGTTTATCTATCTATCTATATATATTTATCTCTATTTATTAGTCTATATTTTGATCTATCTATCTATCTATCTATTTATCTATCTGTCTATATATCTTCTGTCTTCCTATCTATATATCTATCTATCTGTCTATCTATATGTGTCTCTATTTTTCTATATACTTATTGTCTATCTAACTATCTATTTATTTATATATCTATCTATCTATCTCTCTATCTGTCTTTTTTTTAATCTATATATCTTTTAATTTGTGATTAAATCTATCTATTAATCTATCTATTAAACTATCTATTAATCTATCTATTAAATTATCTATCAAACCCTTTATCCATCTATCTAATTATTTGTATATCTATCTATCAATCTATCTATCTATCTATCAACATGTATTTCCATTTGTCTATCTATCTATCGATATTTTAGTCTATATATATGATTATACATCTACCTATCTCTTTGTATGTCTATTTATCTGTCATACTTTTTGTCTACCTACCTTTCAGTCAAATTGTCTATCTGTCTTTTTGTATATTTATATTTCTATCTATCCATATATCTATGTGTTTATAAATCTTTCTATCTATTTAACTATCTATCTTGACAAATTGATAGGCAGCATAATAGATACATTGATAAATAGATTGATAGACATAATTTATAGACAAGTAGATAGTAAGATAGATATGTAGATAGATAGATAGATTCATTGATAGATAAATAATTTATTAGATAGATAGAAAAAAATATTATTAGATAAATAGATAGAAAAACAGATAAACAGATAGAGAGATAGATAGACAATTATATTGATAGATTGATATATAGATATATAAATAGACAAATATATAGATAGATAGATAGATAGACATGTAGATAAATAGATAGATAGATAGATAGATAGATAAACAAAAAGAGATAGATAGATATACAGATAGATAGATAGATAGATATATAAATAGATAGATAGATTGAAAGATAGACAAAAAGAGAGATAGATAGATAGAATGAAAAGATAAATATACAGATAGATAGACAAAAAGAGAGATAGATAGATAGAATGAAAAGATAAATATACATATAGATAGACAAATAGATAGTTAGACAGATAGACAGATAGATAGGCAGATAAATAGACAGACAGACAAACAGACAGACAGATAGATCGCTAGATAGATAGATAGATAGACGTATATATAGACAGATAGATCAATATCTAGGTAGATAGAGAGATAAATATAAAGAGAGGTAGAGAAATAGATAAATAAATAAATTGATTGATAGACAGACAGATAGACAAATAGTCAAATATAAATAGACACATATATAGACAAATATATAGATAGACAATTAGATAAATAGATAGATAGATAGATCAAAAAATATAAAGACAGAAAGAAAGAAAGAAAGATAGATAAACAGACATATAGATAGATTGATAGATCAATTGATTGATAGACAAATAAATAGACAAATAGATTGAAAGATAGATAAACAGATAAATAGACATATAGATAGATAGATAGATATAAAAATAGATAGATAGATAGATACATAGACAAATAGATAAAAACATAAATAAATAGATACATAGATAGTCAGATAGATAGACATACTGATAGATAGATATTTAGATTGATACACATATAGATAGATAGAAAGATATTAAAACATATAGATAAACATATAGATTAATGGATAGAATGAGAGATAAATAACAAAAATAAATAGATAGATAGACAAATATATAAATAGAAAGATAGATGGATAGAATGATTGATAGTTAGATTAATAGACAAATAGATAGATATATTGATAGACAGATTGATAGACAGATTGATAGACTAATTGATACATAGATTAATAGATGAATTAATAAAGAAATAGATAGATTGATAGATAGATAGTTAAATAAAAATATAGAGAAATTTTTAGATAGAGAAATAGATAAAAAGATAGATCAATAGATTTTTAGATAGATTGATGGACAAATAGATAGAAAGATTGAAAGAAAGAAAGATAGATAGATAGACCCTTAGATAGATAGATTAATAAATAGTTTGAAAAACAAAGAGTTAGACAGAAAGATAGATAGATTGATAAACTGATACACACAATAAAAAGAAAGAAAGATAGAGAGAGAGAGAGATATATATATATATATATATATATAGATAGATATATTGACAGATATATTGATAGGATGTTTGAAAGACAGATATATAGTCAGATAGATAGTCAAATAGATAGACAAATAGATAGACAAATAGATAGACAGAAATAAAGATAGATAGATAGATACATAGATAGTTAGATAGATAGAAAGATAATTAGAAATATAGATAGACAAATAAATAAATAGATTGATAGATAGATAGATTGGTATATTAGGTAGATAGACATGTAGATATAAAAATATATAGATAGAGAGACAGATAGATATTAAGATAGATAGAAAAATAAATAGATAGACAGATAGATTGATAGATAGATAGATTGATTGATAGACAAATAGATAGATATATAGATAGACAAATATATAGACACCTATATAGAAAGATTGATAGATATATTGATAGATTGATTGATTGATAGACAGAAAGATAGATAGATTGATAGAAATATTGATAAATAGATTGATGGATATATTAATAGACATATTGATAGATAGATAGAATTGATTGATTGATTGATTTACATATGGATAGATTGATAGATAAATAGAATAACAAATAGATAGACATATATAGTCAAATAGATAAAAAGATATATTGATAGATAGATAGACAGATAGATTGATAAATATATAGACAAGTAGATTGTTAGATTGATAGACAAAGGATAGTCAAATAGATATATAGATAAAAAGATAGATAGATAGATAGATATATATATATAGTTAGATAGACATACAAATAGATAGAAAGATAGATAGATAAACAGAGAGAGATACAACGATAAAAAGATAGATAGATATATAGATGATAGATAGATAGATAGACAGACAGACAGATAGACATACGCATATATAGAGAAAGTGATAGACAAATAGATAGATAAACAGATAAATAGCTAGATAGATAGATAAAAAAGCAAGAATGTTGTCAGGCAGGCAGACAATTAGGTTGGTTGGTAGATAGAGAGATAGACAAAAAATTAAGAAATAGATAGATATATAGACAAATAGACAGACAAACAAATAGACATGCAAACAAACAAACAAACACATAGATAGATATACAGACAAAATGATAGATATATAGTTAGTTTGATTGATAGATTGATAGAGAGATTGAAAGAAAGATAGATAGATAGAAATATAGACAAATATATAGATAGATAGATATATATATATATATATATATACACACACACACACAGATAGATATACATATTAATAGATAGAATGATAAATAGATAGATAGATCGATAGATAGATAGATTAAAAGATACAAAATTAATAGATAGATTGATATATAGATGGAAAAAAAATTTATTTACAAATTGATAGACAGATAGATTGATTGATTGATAGATAGATTGATTAATTAATAGATTGATAAATTGTTTGATAGATAGATATATAAATATATAAATAAATAGATAGATTGTTATGTTTTAGACAAGCAGATAGATAGACATATATATATAAGTAGATTAAAAGATAGATAGACATATAAATTAACAGATAAATAGACAAGCAGATAGATATATAGACAAATAGATAGATAAATTGACATAGAGAGATAGAAAGATAGGTAGATAGATCGATAAATAAATAAAAAGATATATATATATACACACATAGATATATAAATAATCGATATGGAGATAGATAGATATATAGACAGATAGATAGATATATACATATACAGATAGATAGATCGATAGATAGACAGACACACACACACACACACACACACACACACACACACATATATATAGAAAGATAGATAGATATATAAATAGATAAATAGATAGACAAATTGATAGATTGATAAATAAATATATATATATATATATATATATATATATATATATAAACAGATAGATAGTCAAATAATAAATAGATACATATATTGATAGACAAATAAATAAAAACTAGATAGACTGATCGAAAGACATATAGATATATAGATAGTTAGTTAGATAGATACACAAATAGATAAACAGATAGATAGATAGATAAGAATATATATAGATAGATAGATAGACACATAGATATGTAGATAGATAGATAGATAGATAGCTAGATAGATATATAGGCATACAGACAGATTGATAGATAGACATATAGATTGAAAGATAATATATAAAGATAGTTAGACACTTAGATAGAAATATAGATAGATAGATTTTGAGATAAATAGACAAGTAGATAGATAGACAAATTAAGAGGGAGATAGATAGAAAGATAAATAGAAGCATATATAGATATAAAGATAGATTTTTACATAGATAGATAGATAGATAGATAGACACGTAGATAGATAGATAGATAAATAGATAGTTATATTATTAGACAGATATATTGAAAGATTATTATATCGATAGATAGACAAATATATAGGAAGATAGACGTATAGATAGATAGACTGATATATAGAAAGATAAAAAGACAGATAGATATAGACAAATAGATATATAGACAGATATATTGATTGACATACATATGGATAGGTAGATAAATAGATAGATAGGCAGAATGATTTACAAACAAATAGATAGCTATATAATTGATAGAGAGATAGATAGATAAATAGATAGATAGATAGACTTTTTGATAGATAGATAGAAAGATATACACTTTGATAGACACACAGATAGACTCACAAATAGATAGATAGATAGATTGATTGATTGACATTCAAAATATATACAAATAGATTGATAGATAGACATATATGCAAATACACAGATAGATAGACATATAGACATACAAATAGATAAATAGATTGATAGACAGAAAGTCGGATAGAGAGACACATAGATAGATAGATAGATAAATAGAAATGGAGATATAGATAGATAAATAGATAGGTAGACAAAATGACAAACAAATAGACAAACAAGTAGATAGATAGATAGACTTACAAATAGACAGGCAGACAAACAGATAGATAGATTGACAGACAGACAGATATATATATATATATAAATACATAGAAAGAAAGAAAGATAGATAGATAGATAATAGAAAGACAGACAGATACATAGATAGACAAATAGATAGATAGTTAGATATATATATATATATATATAGGTAGACATATAAATAGGTCGATAGAAAGAAAGAAAATAGATACATAGACATATTGTAGATAGATAGATAGATAGATAGTCAATTAGACAAATAGATAGATAAATAGATAGATAAACAGATAGATATACAAATAGATAGACAAAAAAATATAGACAGAGATATAGAAAGATACACAGGTAGATTGATAGAAAGATAGATATTTAGATAGATATACAGATAGACAAATTAATAGATAGATTAATAAATAGATTAAAAGATAGATTGATAAAAAAGATAGATAGATAGATAGAATAAAAGAAAGAATGAAAGATAGATAGATAGATAGACAGATAGATTAACATAAAGACAAATAGATAACAAACAGATAGATATTTAGATAAATAGAGAGATAGACAGACAGATAGATAGTCAGATAGACATATAAATAGACAAATAGATCAACAAATAGATAGATAGTCATATAGATAAACAAATTGATAGTCAGATTGATATATAGATTGATAAGTCGATAAATTTATAGATATGGTGATAGATACATAGTTAGATAGATTGATTGATAGATTTATTGATAAATAGATTGATAGACTAATTGATAGACAAAAAGAAAGATTGATAAATAAATAGATAGTTAGACAGATACATAAACAAATAGATAGATAGAAAGATAGATAAATTGATAGATAGATAGACACAGAGACAAATAGATAGATTGATCGATAGATATATTGATAGATTGATTATTAGACCGTTTATTACACAAATAGATAGATTGACAGATAAATAGACATAAATATAGATAGATATATAGACAGATAGATAGAAATATAGTTTGATAGATTGCTAGAGAGAAAGATAGATATATAGAATAATAGATAGAGAGTTAGATAGATAGATAGGTAGGTAAGTAGATAGATAAATAGCTAGATAGATTGACAGATAAATTGACAGATAAATAGACAAATAGATAGAAAGACTGATACATATAAAGATAGATAGATAGATAATTAGAAAGATAGACAGACATATAGCAAATAGATATATCCAAGATATATAGACAGATACAGAAATAGAAAGATTGATAGACATATAGACAGTCATATATATTGACAGATAGATAGATTGATAGATAGACTAACTGATAGACTGACTAATAGGCAGACAAAAATATTGATTGACAGATAGATAGACATATAGATAGACATATAGACATATAGGCATAGAGACATATAGAGAGAAAATAGATAGTTATAAAGAAAGATGTATAAATAGATAGAAAGAAAGGTGATCAGGATTATAATGAAGAGAGTTTACCAAAAAAATTTACTGGAATATTAAAACTTGATAGTAAGGATTTTCCTTATATTAGAAAGAATAAAACTATTAATTAGAACTTGTCATTCAAATAGGCAAATAAGACCATATAAGGGATCACCCTGGTCTTGTGGGGTGATCGAGATAAGGTGAGTGGCCTTTGTATGCATGGTTTTTCTATTTTTTTTCTACAAGTAGAAATGAAAGAAGAAACCGAAACTAATTTGAAATAACATTAGGGAATTGGCTTGGGAAAAGGTAATGGATGTATAGATATGTAGTATGTACTGCAGGTACATATGAATCTGCATAATGCGACCTTCAGTCCTTAGCTCAGTGGATTATACTGAATGGAAGGCTAGATCTGTTTAAATGATATTGTTAGAAGTTGGTATTATATAGAGTCTTTTGCTGGAAGTCTGTGCTATATTTTCTGGAAGTCTCTGTTATTAAGTGTGTGTTACTGGAAGTCTGTTCCTTTAAAATGAGTGTTGCTGGAGGTCTGTTTCTGGTTGTTTGCTGGAAGTCTTTTATATATAGGTGTAGCCTGTAAAAGTTATAGAAGATAGTGAAGGAATGAAAAGCAAAAAGATGGAAGAAGGCAGAACACCTCAAACAATTCTGAACAGCAATGGATAGGTTCCTGAAGTAGCAAGCCAATTGCTAATTTGGTTTAAATAGGAATGGGTGGATACAAGGTTTCAATTATGTGTATGATACAATTGATCTTGTGCAGGACAGAAAACTTGCAGGTGAATGGTCAATCAGGATATAAATAACAACAATAAACAATAATCACTTGGGAGGATAGCTTATAGAGATGCTCAAAAACCCAACTAGAGATTAAAGAAGGCACGAGATGACGCAAGAATCGAACTAGCTAAAAAATGCTGGAGGGAGAATCAAATATGTAGATTTAAAAGACATAAGACACTAGAGAAGCACAGAAACATAGAAATGAGCAAGAGAAAGCTTATTATACTCATCGAATGATTGTGAAAGCAAGACAGTGTATTAGCTACCATCATTAGGATAGACTGGCATTCAGAAGGAATATTTCCTTGCACAAAAAGGTAAAGATAAGAGACATAGATTAAGATAGCCATAGCACAAATAAAATTACATTTTATTAGATTGGTTAAATGTAATTTATCTTTATTTGAAGAATGGGCGTAAAAGGGCTAAGGGTAGATGATAGTTTGTATTAACGGTATTCCTCCTCCAAAAAGAGAGGGTTATTATTAATAAAATAATATTTATAAAAAAATATATATATACATAATTATAGATAGATTGGTAGATTGATTGATTGATATATTAATAGGTAGAATGATATACATATTGAAAATAAAAAAATAGATAGACATATTAATAGAAAGTTAATTAGATAGATAGTTAGATAGATAGATCAACAAAATATTAGAAAGATACAAAGATAGATAGATATAGATATAGACAATTTTATATATAGATTTAATAGACTGGTTGACAGACATATAGATAAATAAATAGATAGATATACATATAGATAAATGGATATATAAACAAATAGATAGATAAATATATAGACAGACAAATAGATAGATAGGTAAACAGATAGATAGACAAATAGATAAATAGATAGATAGATAAACATATAGATAGATAAATATATAGATAGATAGATATATAGATAGATCGATTGAAAAATACTTATATAGATAGATAGATAGATAAATAGATAGATAGATTTATAGATAGATAGATATATTGATTGATTGATTGATAAATAGATAGAAAGATATATAGATAGATAGAAAAAACAAATAGATAGATAGATAGACAAATAGATAGATTGAGACACAAATAGATTGATTAATAGATTGATAGTAAGATAGACAGACAGATAGAGAGATAGATAGAGAGATAGATAGACATACAAATTGATAAATAAATGGACAGACAGATAAAGGACAAATAGACACACAAATATTTAGACTACTAGATAGGTAGCTAGTTAAATAAATGACTAAACAGACAGATAGACAAACATACATATAGACACATAGATAGACACATAATTACATAGATTGATATATAGATAGATAGACAAATAGATAGATTGACAGACAGACAGATCGATAGATAGATAGGTAATTAGATATATAGAAAGATAGACAAATAGTTAGAAAAATAGTTAGACAAATCAATAGAGAAACATATAGATAGATAGATAGATAGACATATAGATAAACATATAGACAAATAGATAGATAGATTTAAAGATTGATAAAATAAAAGATTGATAGATAAAATACAGATAGACAGATTGATATATAGATTGATAGACATATAGATAGATTGATTGATAGATAGATTAGTCAGAATGATAGACACATAGATAGATAGACAAAAATATCAACAAAAAATTAGGGTAGATAATAGATAGATACACAAATAGATAGACATATAGATAGACCAATAAATAGATAAATACATAGATAGGTAAATAGATAGAAAGATAGAAATATATATAGAAAAATAAATAGACAAATAGATTGATAGATAGATAAAATGATAGATAGATTGATAGACATATAGATAAACAGGGAGATAGATAGATATATATATATATATATATATATATATATATATATATATATATATATATATATATATATATATATATATATATATATATATATATATACATATACACACACACACACACACACAAATAATTAGAAGTTAGATAAACCAATAGATAAATAGATAAATAGACTGAAAACAAATAGATAGACAAAGAGATAGATAGATAGATAGATGGAAAGATAGACAGACAGACAGATAGATATAGATAGATTTGTAAATAGATAGATAGATATATACATAGATAGACAGATATATAGACTAATAAATAAATAGACAGATAGACAGACATAATGATAGATAGATAGATAAATGGATATATAGACAAAATATATAGATATATATATATAGACATACAAATATACATATATATAAATAGATATATTAATAGACAAATGAACAGATAAACAGACATATAGATAGATAGATAGATAGATAAACAAATAGATAAATAGATAGATAGCTAGATAGATAGATAGCTAGATAGATAGATAGCTAGATAGATAGATAGACAAATAGATAGATTGATAGATATATATATAGATAGATAGATAAATAGACAGATAAATTAACAAATATATAGATAGATTGTCATACAAAAAGATATATAGATAGATAGAAAGATAGATTGATATATAGATAGTCAAATAGATAGAAAAGACAAATAGATTGACAAATAGATAAATAGACAGACAGACAGATAGATAGATAGATCGATAAATTGATTGTCAAGCACTAAATTAATAAGCTCAAATAGCTCGGTAAACTTTCCAAGCTATTTGGGATTTTTCTGTCAGTAAAATATAATAACGATGGACTAACAATAGAAATTATCTCAAGCTATAGTCATCATAACAAAATATTAAAGGAAAAAAAAATTCTCTAGCAAATTTGTTAACGATTAAAATTTTCTAGCTAATTATATTTTTTTCTTGCAAAATTTATTCATAATTAAAAATATTAATTAATAATTTCCAACTGAATTTATACAGAAAATCTTCTAACTAAATTAGTGAGGGAAAAGTCCATAGCTATTTTCATTCCTATGCTTTTTTCACCATTTTGTTTTTTACAAAAAATTTAATTACGTATTTTAAAATTTTTATATAAAATTTAATAAAAATATATACTATAAATCATTTTTTATTATTAAAAAATCCAAAAAATAGTTCAAAAATAATTATGATACAAAAGTTACATGGTTAAAACAAAAACATAACATCAATGTATAATCATTTAAAACTAAATCATCATCTTCATCATTAGTTTGTGCATTTGTGCAAGGCTCAGATATATATGCGTACTACATACCGAGCATATACATCGAGCATTTGTTCAAAAACGTAAGCATATACCGAGTATATGCATACGTATATACTGAGTATATATGTTCGTATATACTGAGTATGTATGTACGTATACATCGAGCATATACATACTTATATAATCTAGTACTTATGTACATATATACTCAGTATATACATACTTATATATAATAGTATATATGTACTACATACTTGGTATATGCATAATTATATACTCTAGTATATACGTACTTATATACTCAGTATATACGTACGTATATACTATAGTTTATATGTACGTATATACTAAAGTATTATATCTACGTATATATAATCAGTCTCAGATGATGCACACACATGTACTTTCATGCAAATACACATACCATCAAAGACAACAGAAGGAAATGAGTATATACATATATATATACCAAGTATATACATATGTATATATTGATGCTGTTGCTGCTCCTGCTCCTGTTGCTACTGTTGATAACAAAAGTGGTGTGGGCGATAATGCTCTACTGATGAACTTTCCTACCAACCATCCATTTTGAGATTGAGCGAGTTTTTAATGAGGCGTTGAGCTGCTTCTCCCAAAATAGGACCCCATATTCCTCCTGGTATTCGTGGCCTGTAAAAATTGGGTAATGTTACATTTTTCTTTCCGATTAATTACATTTTTGTGAGATCTAATAAAATTACTTGACACTAGATGAGCATCATCATCATCATCATTCTAAGACCTAGTATAATTAGAACAAATCATTGTAGACCCTACAGCAAGAAAACTTATTTCCTCATACATACGCTTTGTACCATGTGATAATTGCATATCTACACAATTACTAAGAGATTTAAGACCAACCTCTATCTACCTGGCTGACCTAGACTAGAAATATCTTCATGCCATAGCTTTGGGGAAGGTCAAATATCCATGGCTTTTATGACCTACATCGGTATGCAATGCACGATGATGACCAAACCAGCCCGAGCAATTATATATTCAAATGTGTGTGTGCACGTAAGTGTAAATGGGTGTGTATGTTTGACAATATATACATGTCTTCAAATAAATATATGCACCCACTTATGTATATACTCGGTATATACGAACGTATATACTCAGTATATACTTACATATATACTATAGTATTATAATCACATAGCCTCAGATGACACACACACATGTACTTTCATCCAAATACACATATCATCAAAGGCAATAGAAGAAAATAATATTGGGCATAAAAAACACACATATAGGTCTCTCAGGCATTGTCAAAATCTTCTAGTTCTTTGTCCTATGGTACTCCACGCAGATAGATAACATTGTTACACCTATGCATAGAGCATAACATAGTATATTTACAAACCAATAAAGAACACACCATTATACCACTGATAAATAGATAGACTAGTGCTTGCAATACCAATGGCCATTTGCTAGAAATTTCACACAACGAGATAATCATGAGCTTATTTTTAAATTACTGAATCAAGATTACTCCAAGATTTCTAATGAACTGCCCATCAAAATATTCGTTTGTGTTGTCCAGCTTCACGTATCAGTCCATGGTTAATTTTTTGAAAGTTAGAAAGTACCAAATAAAAGGAAAATGGAAGTTGAAATGACAACAGACTGCATGGTATTGAATTTTTTCATAATTGTATGTTCATTTAGGAACGTAATGGCTATTAATATTTCAATAGTTTAATTCCATTGATCACTGATAAAAAGCAATCACAGATCTAAATTGCGACAATGTAAATCTACACAAAATAATAGTGTCAAGAACAAACCTGTGTTTGCGTGGGACAAGAATTTTTTCATTCATCCCACAGCTTCAGAAGCCAAGGTGTTATTCCCAGCACCATGAGGACCAGCCAAACCTTTTACATATCTATAATAGGCTAAAATTCTACCCATAAAATTTGGGGACATGCAAACATATTCACAGATATATAAAAACAATAATTATAGACATGAACAAACACAACTCTAAGTTGATAGTCATACAACTTCAGCAAATATCTAAAAGATATCCAGCAATAATGTTTAGAGAGAAAGAGAGTACAAAAATAAAATGTTTCAGGAATAATGAAGATAATAGAAGCTCGGCCTCCTTTTGATCCAGTTGAAATTGGTATATATGAGACTCATGCATTAGAAGGACCATCGCAATGTTTGAATGCTCTGAATCAAATTTTTTCATGCGTCTCACATCAAATGTCCTGCAAAGATTCATATATAGGTTAATCGGCAAAGCAAAGAACAAGTGAAATTTTAGAATGTGTTTTACAACCAAGCCACAACTCATTTTCTGTAGCATTAAACATTTCATAAAATTTCTGAGCTTCAAGATTAGGTGGTTCATCCATGTAATCCATATTGAAGGTAGCACTAGCAGTTTTAATGACTATTCTATGGTATGTGTTTGATGCTTCTTTACCCCCAATCAAATGATTCAGTACCCTCATTTTTGTCAATATTTAGAGCCATTGTACTTTCTCCATAATAAATCCAAACAAAATAATTTGGTACAAAGCCATATTTAGCCAAATAGTATCTTATAGTATTAAATCATGAAAAGGGATCTCTGACATGTGCCATGATTACATGGACACTTACTTTTTCTCCATCCATCCATCTCAATTGATTATATGCAAAATTGATGAAATTTTCAAGTCCGCTCAAAAAACTTTTATTCAAAATTTCTTTTATTAACCTTTTATACATCCACTGATGATTTAAACTCATGTTTCCTGTTTTACTTACAAATAATAATGCTCAATCATTATTTTGAATTAAACATTCAATTAATTCAAAATATACTAATAATTAAATAAAATTACTTCCTGATAAATATTTAAAAATTAAATATCATGAATATCAAAGCAATGCATTGCAAAAATCTACATGAATAAATAAAGCAATTTTTAGCACGGTAAAGATTAATAGAAATCACGCTATTACAAGATAAAGGGATAAAAATATGCTAATGGACATGAAAGGAAAGAAAAAAAGAAAGAAATTTAAAGTTTCAAGGGGAAGACGAAGAGAGAGGGGGGGATGAGAGAGAGAGAGAAAGATGGATGAGAGAGATATATATATAGGAGGGAGAGGGAGAGAGGAAGGGGGAGAGAGAGGGAGAGAAATGGAAAGAGGGAGAAAGATAGAGAGAGAGAGATGGAGGGAGGGAGGGAGAGAGAGACAGAGAGAGGGAGAGAGGGAGAGAGAGACAGAGAGAGGGAGAGAGGGAGAGAGAGACAGAGAGAGGGAGAGAGAGAGGGGGAGAAAGAGAGAGAGCAAGCAAGAAAGAAGGAGAGCGAGAAAGAAAATAACAATAAAGAAAGAGTGATACAAAAAGAAAAAGACGAAGAGAGTGACACAGAAAGAATGAGATAGAGAAAGAGACACACAGAGAATGCAGTGTTAGAATGAGGAATTACATTAAAGAAGAAAAATTTATCTTCTATACAAACCTTTCAAATACTACATCTTTTTCATATATAAGTTCATATCTAAGATTGAGGAACAAGGGTGGGATTAGGTAAGAGTACGACTTCTATTTCAATAGCATGCTATGTCTGACCAGCTGACACTCTAATGCTATGTGTTTACATATTGTTGATAGTATATCTTTTGCCATTTAATTTAAAATTAGTGCAACAAATTAGTATTATCCCATTTATAATTATATGTTATTATACATATAGTATATGTAGTTATAAATAGTTAAATAGATAGTTATATATATATATATATTTATACAAGTAGTTATATGTAGTTATACATAAATGTATATAAAGTTATAAACAAGTATATAGATTTACATAGTAAAATATATAGTTATATTTATTTATATAGAGTTTTATATAGGTATACAAATATTTATATATAGTTATACACATATAGTTAAACATAATGTTCTATGTTGTATATTTAATAGTTACACATATAGTTATACACATATTGTTAAATTTATATAGTTATACACATATAGTTATACACATATTAAAATACATTTGTATATATTAATATATAAAAATGTATATTAAATATATATTGTAAAATAAAAATGTAAAAATAGTTACATATAAAGTTTTTATAGTTACACATATAGTAAGATATAATTATTTATAGTTATATATTATTATACATATATTATATATAATTATAAATAGGTTTATATAGTTAAACATATAGTTGTGTGTGTGTTCATTATAGTAGTTATATGTAATTATACATAAATATATACAAAGTTATAAACAAATATATAGATTTCATATATGTATACATATTTACAAATATAGTTATATTTAATTATATAGAGTTGTATATAGCTATTCAAATATTTATATACAGTTATACACATATAGTTAAACATAATGTTGTACGTTGTTATACATTTAATTATAAATATAGTTAAATGTGGTTATAATTATAGTTACACATATAGTTAAACTTATATTTATACATGTAGGTATATATATTTTATCATATAATTATATATATTTATACATATAGTTATGCATAGGTATAGATATAGTTAAATACGTTTGTATTTATTAATATATAAAAATGTATATTAAATAAATGTTGTAAATTATAAATTTAAATATAATTATGCATAATGTTTTTATAGTTATACATATAGGAAGATATAATTATTTGTAGTTATATGTTATTATACATATAGTATATATAGTTATAAATAGTTATATATAGTTAAGCATAGAGTTTTGTATATATATATATATATGTGTGTGTGTGTGTGTGTGTGTTTGTATTCATACAAGTAGTTATATGTATTTATACATAAATGTATAGAATGTTATAAACAAATATATAAATTTACAATATTTATACATAGTTACAAATATAATTATATTTAATTATATATAGTTTTATATAGTTATATAAATATTTATATATAGATATACACATAAAATTAAACATAATGTTGTATGTTGTTATAAATATAATTATAAATATTGTTTTAATGTGTTTATACATATAGTTACACATATAGTTAAACTTATATTTATACATGTAGGTATCTATATTTTTTCATATAATTATATATATATATATACATATAGTTATGCACAGGTATAGGTATAGTAAAATACATTTTTATATAATAATATATAAAATTGTATATTAATTATATGTTGAAAATTATATATTTAAATATAGTTATGTATACAGATTTTATAATTATACATATAGTAAAATACATTTATTTATAGTTATATGTTATTATACATATAGTATATGTAGTTATAAATTGTTAAACTTATAGATATAGCTAAAGATAAAGATATATATATATATATATATACACGCATACAAGTAGTTATATTTAGTTATACATAAATGTATGCAGTTATCAAATATATTGATTTACATATATGTATACATAGCTACATATATAGTTATATTTAATTATATAGAATTTTATATAGTTATACAAATAATTATATAGAGTTATACCCATTATGTTAAACATAATGTTGTCTGTTGTTATACATGTAATTATAAATATAGTTACACATATAGTTAAGCTTATGTTTTTACATGTAGGTATATATATTTTTTCATATAATTATATATATTTATACATATAGTTATGTATAGGTATAAATATAGTAAAATACATTTGTATATATTAATATATACGAATGTATATTAAATATATGTTGTAAATTATAAATTTAAATATAGATACGTATATATATTTTTTAGTTATCATATAGTGAGATATAATTATTTATAGTTATATGTTATTATCCATATAGTATATATAGTTATAAATAGTTTTATATAGTTAAACATATAGTTATGTATATATGTGTGTGTGTGTGTGGTGTATATATTCAAACTAGTAGTTATATGTATTTATACATAAATGTATACAAAGTAATACACAAATAAATAGACTTACATATATGTATACATAGTTACAAATATAGTTATATTTAATTATATAGAGTTTTATATAAATATTGATTGACAAATAGACAAATAGATGATATTCACATAGATAGATAAATATATAGACCATATGGACAGATAGACAAGTAGATAGATAGATTGATTGATAGATAGGTAGGTAGGCCTAGTAGCATCATTGTTATAATCATTGTAGTTACTATGTATGTCATCCTCATGATAATCTTTTCATATATGAGTGTATATCATAATAAAATATGACATACATAATAAAATATTTATTATTATATCTAATAATGCTTTGAATAATAAAATTACTATTATTATGTTTGTCAACTATAAGAGATGAGCTGTCAGTTTAAATTTTTCATATTAGGTGTATGTATCATATAATTAACCCAACAACACAAGTGAGAATAAAAGTTGTTTTATCATGAATATATAAAATAGAAAATTAATTAAAATAATGTTCTTTTATTGCTAACAACAAGAGTCTAGAAGTCTATATTTTTCATTTAGCCTAAAAAAATTCTAAATGAATATAAGTCACCCTTGTAATTATAGCAACTTGATATTAGAGTCTTATGTTGGCTACTAATACATGATATTCAATTATGTCAATAGAAGAGCAACGAAGATATTATTAATGGTTTTGACTCTAATATAAATTTTTATTATGAATTTCTTGTATGTTTTAAATAATATGATAAATATATATTTATTTGTGTACACTCTTATCACTTGCATTGCACTCAAATACATATGCAATATTATTAACATGTTTAGCAAGTATAGATGATACTCATCATTTAGTTTCATGGTTATTGAGATGAAAACTATATATCTAGAATATTGTTTCTTCAATTCAACTTTTGTTTGGCTATCTATATAAATTCTAGGGTTAATATGAAAAGGATAGAAAATATATCAAGATACATATCAACTTGCATGAACTAAGCAGGCAAACCTGAATATTTTATTCAATAAAAATTAACTAAAATATTTACATATTAAGATACTATGTATGATAGTTATAGTTAGGCTCCAAATATCGACATGTATATAATATTCAAAGATGATATTTTTTTATTCAGTTAGCAAGAGAAGAATAACATGGTGATCTGCGGAAGCAAATTAACTCAGCACATAGATACTAATTACTATAATATTATATCACATGATGATAAGAAAATGAAAATTTGATTTGATGGAAATTATACAAATCCACATATTCTATATTTTCTAAAATGATATGTGATCTTCTAAGCTCTCGAATGTCCTGCATAGTATTGTAATCTTTTTTTTTGTGGATATAAATATTATTTTAGATAAGAGATCTAGACTATGATCATATATCAGAAAAGATACTTGGTACTTGAAAGATTTGGAAGATTTAAAGTTAAAAATTCAATAAAAAATAAGAGTTATTGAAAGATGATAACTTATGTGACATTGAGGATATATAGGGCATCTCTAGTGTTACATTCATACTCACATGCTAATGATGAATTGATTCATACCATCACATTACAATCATGGACATAAAATGATGAATCAATCTATAATGATGCATGTTTTATATATTTCTACTTTACATTATTCTATGTATAATATTTTTTTTTTCATACAATATTATTAGTTAAGCTAAATATAAAAATTTTATTTTTATTATTACTTTGTTTTTAATTAATTTAATTTTTTAATTAATTGCACCTTTTACTTATATTTTTATGATAGATAATATTTCTAATGAATAAAAGTTAAATTTTTTTTCTAATACATGCCCCTTATATTGTGATATAACATTTCACTATTTCTATAAAATAAATTAAATTATTGAACACCATATTGTTAATCTTATATTTGATAATTCAAAATTTGAAAATTATTTTATAAGATACATTTTTATGTTATGTCTAGGTATGTTTTCAAACATGCACAATTGAATTGTGACATATTTGAATGTTTATTTCTTGATGTAATATGTATATCCACTTAAGTGTAATGGGATGTACATAAATTTAGAGATAAAAGTATTTTTATCAAGTAATGCATGTATACATCTGTCAGAGATATTTGTGTGATTAAACAAATACTAACATACTGAATATCATAAGAAGTTTTAAATTAAAAGAGATTGTGTATAAATAGAACTTGAATAATTGATTACCAATGAAGTTTTTGTATTGTATATATCTGTTGGAGGTCATGTCTTGATATAATGATGAGTGTCTTCATTCAATGATGGTAAGACTCGAGTTTAAAACTTATCAGATGTAATTTTTGCAAATTTTAGGCATAAGGATATATAAATAATAATCTCTCTTAGATCTCGCCCAAAAGATATTATGCCATTTTGTGCATTATGATCATTTTTTTTGATATCATACTTTTGATGATTAATTCATGCATATATTCATAATTTGAAACTTTTTATGGCATATGCATGAGAGTGCATGAATATGTTATTATTTTCATAACTACTCTAAATTCATGCTACACTTATATTTTGTACTTATATTATAGATAGACTAGATAGTTTAAAGAGGTAGATAGATAGACATCTAGATAAATAGATAGATAGATAAATAGATAGAAAGATAGATAGATATATAGATAAATAGATATATAGATAAAAATTAGATAGATAGATAATTTGATAGAAAGATAGACAAATAGACAGATAGATAAATAAATATATATATAGACAGATGGATAAATAGATAGATGGATAAATAGATGGATAGATAAATAAAAATATAGAAAGATATACAAATAGATAAATAGATAGATAGATAGACAGATAAAGTGATGGATAAAAAGAAAGAAAGAAAGATAGAAAGAAAAACAGACAGGTATATACATAGATAGATAAATAAATAAACAGATAGACAGACAGATATATATATAGATAGAAAGATAAAGAGATAAAAAGATAGACAGATAAATAGGTAGATTGATATATAGATAGACAAATAAAGAGATAAACAGGTATGCAGATATACAGATAGATAGATAGATAGATAGACAGATAGACATATAATCAAATAGACAAATAGTCAGATAGACAGATAGAAAAATAGATCAATTGAAAGAAATAAAAAAAGAAAGAAGGATAGAAAGAAAAAAAGATAGATATATATATATATATAGAAAGAAAAAAATGGATAGATAGATATCATTATTGATAGAATGAAAAAAATGAATAGATAGATCGATAAATAAATAAATAGATATATAGATAGATAGATAGATAGATAGATAGATAGACATATTGATAGATAGATAGAGAAATAAATAGATAGATAGATAGACAGACATATGAATTGATAAATATATAGATAGAAGATCGAAAGATAAATAGATAGATATATAGAAAGTAAAAAAGATAGATAGACATATAGATAGATAAAAAAATATATTGATAGATGGACAAATTGAGAAATATATAGATAGTTAAATATATATACAGAAAGATAGATAGATAGACAGATAGATAAATAGATAGAAAGACAAACAAACAGTTAGATAGATAGATAGACAGACAGAGAGAAAGATAGATATATATATATAGATAGATAGACAGACAGATAGATAGATAAACATATAAATAATTAGATAGATAGATAATTAGATAGATAGATAGAGAGATAGATAGACCAACAAACAGGTAGATAGATGGATAGATAGATAGATGGATATATAGATAGATAGAAAGATAGATGATAGATAGATAGATAGATAGATGATAGATAGATAGAAAGATAGATGATAGATAGATAGATAGAAAAATAAATAGATAGATAAATAGATAGGCAGGTAGACATTCAAATAGATAGATAGATATATAGATAGATAAATAGGTAGACAGATAGATAGATAGAGAGATGAGAGATAGATAGATAGATATATATGTAGATTGATAGGCATACAAATAGATAGATAGATATATAGAGAAATAGACATTAGATAGATAAAAAAATAGATAGATTAAGAAAATGATAGAAAGGCAGATAGGTATAAAGAAAGATAGACAGATATATAGTAGAAAGATATAAAGATAGAAAGATACATAGATAAAAAGATTGACAGACAGATAGATAAATAGATAGATAGACAAATTGATAGAGAGATAATAGACAAATAGATAGATATAAAGATAAAAAGATAGATAGATAGACAAATACATTGATACACAGATAAATAGATATACAGATAGACATAGATAGCGATAGACTAATAGATAAATAGATAGATATTTTGATAGAGAAATAGATAAATAGAAAGATAGATAGATATCGAGATAGATAGATAATAAATAGATAGAAAGATAACTAGATAGTAGATGGATAGATAGATAAATAGAAAGAAAAGATATAGATAGATAGATAAAATGATAGATAGATAATTGGATATATAGAAAGATTTTAGTTAAATAGATAGATAGATCAATAGTTAGATATATAGATAAAAAAATAGATATATAGATATATAGATAAATAGACAAATAGATAGAAAGATAATCGATAGATAGATAGATGGATAGACAGACACATAGATAATGAGATAGATAGATATACAAATAGATATATAGATAGATAAACAGAAAGAGATATATATAGATTTAAAGATAAATAGATAGATAGACATATCGATATATAGATAAAAATATAGATAGATAAATCGACAGATAGTTAGATTGGTAGGACATGTAGATAGATTGGTAGGACAAATAGATATATAGATAGATCGATAGACAAATAGATAGATATACAGAAAGAAAGAATGAAAGATAGATAAGCATAAATATAGATCATAGATTGATAGACACATAAATAGATAAATAAATATATAGATAGATAGTTAGTTAGATAGATAGAAAGACAAATAGATATATAGATAGTTAGACATAAAAATAGTTAGATTGATTTATAGACAAATAGATTGATAGATATAAAGAAATATAGATATATAGATAGATAAATAGACATAGAAATAGATAGATAGATAAATATATAGATAGATTGATTGATTAATTGATAGAGAAATAAATAGATAGATAGATAAAAAGATAGAGAGATAGATAGATAGACAAATTGATAGATAGATAGATAGACAGATAGATAGTTATATAGAAAGATAGATAGACAAATAAATAGATAGATAGATAGATATACATATAAATAATTTGATAGATAGATAATTAGATAGATAAATAGATAGACAAATAGATAGATAGATAGATAGATAAATTGAAAGATAGACAAATAAATAGATAGAAAGACAGACAGACAGATAGATTAATTGATTATTGATAGATAGATACAGAGATAAATAGATAGAAAGATCGATCTATCTATTGATATACATATAAATAATTAGATAGATAGATAATTTGATAGATTGATAGATAGACAGACAGACAGACAGATAGATAGATAGATAAATAGATAGATAGATGGATATATAGATAGAAAGATAGACAACTAAATTGATAGAAAGATAGATAGATAAATAGATAGACATACATATGGATGGATGGATAGATAGATAGATAGTTAGATGAATACATATATAGTTAAATAGATATATAGATAGGTAGATAGTCAGATTGTTATTTAATCAGATAGTCATATAGATATGTATATAGATAGACATATATGCAAATAGAAAGATAGATAGATAAATAGAGAGTTAGATTGATAGATTAATATTTTTATAGAGTGATAGATAGACAGATTGATTTATTGATTGATATATAGACAGATAGACATTAGATAGTTAAAAAAATAGACAAATTAACAAAATGATAGATAGGCATACATGTAGAAAGATAGATAGACAGATAAATAGTAGAAAGATACAAAGATAGAGAGATAGATAGATATAAAGATAGGTAGATAGATAGATAGACAACTAGAAAGATAGATAGATAGACATATACACAAATAGACAAATAGACAGATAGATAGATAGATAATTTTATTGATAGATATTTAGATTGAGAAATATATAAATATAAATAAAGATAGATAGATAGATATAGAGATAGATAGATAGATAATAGACAGACAGATAGAGATAGATATATAGATAAATAGATAGATAGACAAATAAATAGATAGAAAAAAAATAGATAGATAGATAGATAAAATGATAGATAGATTATTGGATAGATAGATAATTGGATAGATAAATATTTAGGTAGATAGATAGTTAGATGGTTAGATAGATAGATAAAGAAATAGATAGATAGATAGATATACAAATAGATAGAAAAATAATAGATAGATCAATAGATATATAGACAGACATAAAGATAGATAGATAGATAGATAGATATATAGTTAGATAGATAGAGAGATAATGAGACGGATAGATATACAAATAGATAGATAGATAGATTTAAAGATAGATAGATAGATAGATAGACAGATAGACAGATAGACAGATAGATAGATAGATAAAAAAATAGATAGATTGATTGATAGGATAGATAGATATATCGATAGATCAATTAACAAATAGATAGATAGATAGATAGAATGAAAGAAAGCTAGATAGATTAATAGATTGATAGACACATAAATAGATAAAATAAAATATAGATAAATAGATAGTTTTATATAAAGATAGGCAAATAGATATATAGATGGTTAGAAAGAAAAATAGATAGGTTGATATATAGACAAATAGTTTGATAGATAGATAGATAGATAGTTAGTTAGTTAGTTAATTAAATAGACATATAGATAGAAAGATAAATATATAAATAGATAGATAGATTGATTGATTGATTGACCAATAGATAGATATATAGATAGACAGATATTTAGATAGACAAATTTATAGATAGATAGACAGACAGGCAGACAAATAGATAAATAGAGAGATAGAAAAATAGATATATAGATAAATAGATAGATATAAAGATAGATAGAAAGATATATAGATGGATAGATAGATAGATAGTTAGATAGTCAAATAGTCATATGGATAGATAGATAAATAGATATACACATATATAGAAAGCCAAATAGATAGATAGACAGATACATACTACTAAAAATTATGATAAATCGACCGAAATACTGACCATAAAATTTGGTCGGTAATTGTTGTCCAAAACACAACTAGTTTGCGACCTATAAAGGTTATCAAAAAAAAAATTCTACTGACCAAATTTTCGACAAAATACCGACCATAATTATTGATCAAATGTTTTTTGTTGAAAATTATTATGTAGAGTTGTTCTTGAATATATTACTAACCATTTACTGACATATCATTATAATTGCTCGGTATAGTATTTTTCAAATTATTATGGCTTCATACATACTGACCATTTACCGACCAAATATATATGTCGGTAATTACTGACCAATTCATGACCAATTAAAAGAATTAAATAGATACATCAGAGAAAAATACTTTTGACCAAATTTTCAACCAACTACCGACCATATATTACCGTCCAAATATATTTGGTCGGAAATATGGTCTGAAAATTAGTAGGAAATTAGCAAAAAATATTTCAAAAGATTACTAAGTATTTAACGACTGAAATTATATTACCATTAAAAATGGTCAATAAAGTAGTTATTCAATATATTTATAATGTCGTAATTACCGACCAACTACTGACCAAATATTTAGGTTGGTAATTATTGACCATTTCTTGACCGAATATCGACCATACCTCCCAACCAAATGTTTTTGGTTAGAAATTGGTCAGTAAATTAAGATGGACATAGCAAATAGAAATTTCCAACTAATTACCGACCATTTAACGACGAAAAACATATTACCTTTAAAATTGGTCGATAAATTAGACTTCCAAATACTTATAAATTTATTCTCACCGACCTTTTATCGACCATAATTTTGGTTGGTAATTCAATGTTTTAATTTTTTGATTTTAAAATCATTTGCTAAATCATTATAACATTAAATCATCGTAACTCCATCATTTTTCCAAATCTGAGCCAACTATAAGCATGAAATCACATAAATTTGATATTTCTTCTTAATCATAGTAAGTTTTTCGTTGTTCTTCTCCTTCAAATTGAATATACACATCTCCGTCTCGCTGAATTATACATAGACATTCGAAATTTCATTTTTTAGTATATTTAGGTATTATTTTTTTTTCTCCTCCTAATTTCTTAATTTTTGCTTCGATTTCATTTAACCTAACATGATTTTGACTTGACACAATTAATTAATCTATAATTTTTCATTTTTAAAAATTTGTTCATCTACTATTTTTATTTTTAGGGTTTTAGTGATTTTGATTTTTATTACATGATGTTTGCATCCGAATAATCTTAATGTTAATGGTTTATATTTATATAATCTTATGACATTAGGTATGAATGTCTATACTTTAACATATATTATAATTTATAGTAAATCAAACTTTTATTTAATATTAATCTTAAATAATGTCTATAAAAGTATATATAAACTTTTATACATTTATATAATCAAAAGATATTATGTATAAATGTCTATACTTTAATATATATTGACTTTTTATATTATTAATACACATTGATATGTTTAAATAACCATATAATGTTATATATAAATATTTATACATATGTATTAATGTTTATAAATATCTATACAAAATTTACATTAAACTATCCATTTATATATTTTCTTATATAAAAATTAATGTAATATTAAATTATTATACAATTTGTATAACTAATTATAAATATTTGTATAACTAAATAAATGTCTATATAATTATATATAACTATATTTGTAACTATATACATTTATGTATATAGTAGTATATAAAAAAGTATTTTAGAATATCTATACCTATACATTACTATATATATAAATATATAAAATTAAATTAACAAATATATAAACATAATGTATAAATATATGTTTAACTATATGTGTAACTAAATGTATAACCACATGTAACTATATTTCTAAAGACATGTATAACAACATACAACATTATTTTAAACTTTATGTGTATAACTATATATACATATTTGTATAACTAAATAAATGTCTATATAATTATATAAACTATATTTATAACTATATAAACATTTATGTATTAATATAATTAAAACAAATTGTTTTTATAACGTTGTTTATATTTATGTATAACCACTTATAACTACTTGTATAAATATATATATATATATAACTATATGTTTTATTATATATAAATATTTATAACTATATATATTATATGTAAAATAATATATAATTATAAATAATTGTATCTTACTATGTGTATAAAAGTTTTATGCATAATTATATTTAAATATTAAATTTACAACTATATATTTGTATATAGTTGTATATTAAAAAAGTATTTTACTATATCTATACCTATACATTACTATATCTATAATTAAATAAAATTAAATAAACAAATATATAAACCTACAAGTATAAATATATGTTTTACTATATGTGTAACTATATGTATAACCACTTGTAACTTTATTTATAATTACATGTATAACGACATACAACATTATTTTAAACTATATGTGGAAAACTATATATAAATATTTGTATATCGAAATAAATGTCTATATAATTATATATAACTATAATTAGAGACAATTGTGTTTGTTAAATCAAATAAATTTTTTAACTAGTCATGTAAGCTGATCGTGAATGGATGTACAAGGGTCGAATAGTCAATGGAATGTTCTCTAATGAATGGGGGCATAAAGTTGATGAATTTGGTGAGTTTGCTCTAAGGCATCCTGAGTGTGTGAATGGTGGTATAGATATCCGATGCCCTTGCAATTTATTTAAATGTCAGAATAAAAAGTTTTTTAATGTTGAGAATGTGAAGATGCATTTGTATAAAAATTATTTTGTGGTAGATTACTATGTTTGGACATACCATGTTGAGAAGCAAGTACACCAGAAGTGTTCGAGTTCAGTATGGGTGTCAGTAAGTGAAGCTGATCAGATGGTCTCGGATAATATTAATCATATTACACACTATAAAATAGTTTTTGATGCTACTTGCCCTAAATTCAACCCGAAAGAGGAACCCAATGATGAGGGAAGGAATTTTTATGATATGATTCGAGCTGGAGACAAACCTATATATGAGGAAAATTCTAAGCATACTCAACTTTCTATAGCCGTGAGGATGTTAGAAATAAAGTACAGACACAGGTGTTCATGGGGATGGTTTAATGATATGTCTAAATTCATTCAAGAATTATTTTCATAAGATAATCTGATGCCATTGGATTTCTATAGCATGAAGAAGTTATTTAGAGGCTTGGGATTATCAGTACAGCTCATTGATTCCTGTGTGAACAACTGAATGATATACTGGGGTTATAACATTGACCTTTACAGTTATAAAATATGTGGGCATGCTCGGTACAAGTAAAAGTTCATGGGTTCTTGAAATAGATTGTTTATACGTAAGTTGAAGGTGTTTTATAATAAGATGCACTATTTTCCAATAACACCTAGGTTGTAGAGATTGTATGCATCAACCGCAATAGCTAATGAAAAGAGGTGGCATTCAGAGCATCATATAGAGGATGGTAAGATGTGTCACCCTTCTGATGCCCCTGCTTATAAACATTTTGATGGGTATTTTCATGATTTTTCTTCTGAAGTTCAAAATATTAGCCTGGGTTTATTTGGTGATGGTTTTAAGCCATTTAGTCAATCTGAATACTAATATTCTTTGTGGCCTGTGGTGGTGACCATGTTAATTTTTTTCCAGACTTATGTATGAAGGAGGAATTTATGTTTTTGACTATGTTAGTGCTGGTGCCTACGAATCCAAAGGGAGAGATAGATGTTTTCTTCTATCCATTGATAGCGACGTTGAAAGTCTTTAGGGTGTTGGGGTTCAAACTTATAATATTTCCAAATGGTAAAATTTTCAAATGTGCGCTGCCCTCATTTGGACCATAAATAACTTTTTAGTGTATTATATGATGTCTAGGTGGAGTACAACTAGTATGTTGGCATGTCCTTAGTGTATTTAAGATTCTAATACTTTTAGATTAATTAAGAGCGGAAAATAGTAGTGGTTCGACAACCATCGGATATTTTTTCCCATTAATCATCCGTATCGACATAACGCCAAAGACTTCATTAAGAAGAGAAAGGTTATTAAACAATTCATGGCAGTTAGATATGGGGATGATATTTTGTAGGAATTGAATAATAGAGGGTTGAGGAATGTGATAAATATTGATGCTGAGGTTGTGAATCCAACTATATCTAAGACTTCTTGGTGGAATAAGAGAAGTATTTTTTGGGATTTGCCCTACTGTAGTGAGCACTTGCTCATGCACAATCTTGATGTTATGCATATCGAGAAGAACGTTTTTGACAATATTTTCAATAAAGTATTTAACATTCCAAGGACAACTAAGGACACTTACAAGTAAAGAGATAAGTTGAATAAATATTATCATTGTACTTAATTTGTTAAAAATCTTGTCACCAATAAATATCTTGATGTGTCATTTGTTCTAAATAAATTACATAAGAATGTTATCTTGGAGTGGGTAAAAAAACTTAGATTTCTAGATGGGTGTGGTTCTAATGTGGGGAGATGTGTGGATGCGAAAAAAATTAAGATGTTTGGCATGAAAAGTCATGATTCTCATGTATTAATGCAAAGGTTGTTACCAATTACTCTTCGAGAATACCTACCTAATATAATATTGGAGCTGATAACTAAGATTTCTTTATTCTTCAAGCAACTGACTTCTTCTTTATTGACTAATGAGGAGTTGAGGAATCTAGATGAACAAATTCTAGTTATAGTATGCAATCTTGAGAAAATCTTTCCTCCTAAATTTTTTGAGTCAATGGAACATCTTCCAGTGCACATGGCTTACAAAAGCTTGGATTGCTGGTCCTGTCCATTAACATTGGATGTATCCTTTAGAAATGTAATATTAATTCACTAAACCAATTCTTTTTTTATATATAAATTTATATATACACAAAAATGACTTGTAATTTTCACTAATCTTTTTGTAGATACTTGAGGAAAATAAAGTATACAATAATGAAAAAGGATCAAGCTGAGGGTTCTATATCAATAGGTTATATTATGGATTAAACTACAAAATTTACATCATTTTATTTCAAAGAAGGAGATCCAACTCTTCCACTTAAGGAAAAGTGGAATGAGGTTTATCTTTATAACAATGTGGATAATGAATTGTTTGAAATTTTCAGGGCTCCACGTAAAACAATTGGTGTGGAAGAGAAAAGGTATCTAGCAAACTATGAATATTATGTAGCTCATCTATATGTCCTAATTAATTGTCCGGAGATTTAACCATTCATTAAGTAAGTATTTCCTAATAGTCAAATAACATCTATTACGCATTATAATTTACTATTTCCTATTAATGTATCAATTATTTTTAATTTTTTAGTGATTTTGTTACAGATAAATGAAAGAATTTTAAAACATAAATGACGAAGCAATCAATGCCATTACGAAGAAAGAATTCCATCATTTTTTGAAAAATACGTATGTTTATTTTTAATTAAAATCACAAAATAATTGTATTGTTATAATAAAAATTTATAATTATAATCTAAATAATCCACTTAATTTTGATTATAGGTTCATAATCATGCTAATAAAATTTCCAATAATTATCTTCGAAGTATAGCACGAGGTCTCCTAAGAGAGGTTAGAACATACAATGGTTATAGTGTGAATGGTTTTAAAATTGACAAAATTGTATGGTAGCTACCGGGAAATAGATAATATGGGGGTATCCTTTAAAGGATCTGTGTACAAAGAAACCAAATATGACTTTTATGATAGTCTAGTCGAACTGATCAAGTTAGAATTTGAAGCCCTTCCAGTTAAAAAAACTATGTTATTCAAATGTGAATGTTTCAATCCTACACCACATGTTGGTATTATTGTTCATCCTCGATATAAACTTGTCGACGTGCACGATAAAAAATGATTCAACAAGTATAAATCTTTTTTCTAAGCGGTGCAAGCATTACAGGTTTATTATTGTGAATATCCATGTCGGGCCTGTCCTAGAAAGGATTGGAAATCTATGTGAAAGATAAAAGCATGGGTTCAAATTGAGATCCCCACATCACCAAGTACTCATTTCAAAGAACCAACTTTTCAAAATGATGAAAAAGATGTTATAATTGAAGATGTAGTGGGTGACAAAAACATCCTTTTAGTCGCATTTTCTAAGATTGATACAAGTGGGGATGTAGATGTTGATGAAAATTTAATTGATTATGAGGAAGAAATGAGTGCTGGAGAGAAGTTTGAAAATGATGTTACTACATCTAATGAAGAAAAAAAACCAGATTTGGATGATTCTGATGAGAATGAGTAGACAGTGAGTTAATCCATTTTGTTTATTTTCAATGCATTATGTATTTTTTACAGGTATGGCACGTGGATGAGGTAGATGCAGCATGTTGCAAGATTGTACAAGTTATGGTATAGGTAGCAAGGCCATTGGTATGCCCGAAACTGGTAGAGGGTCATGGGTGGAAGATATGCCACAACAGACAGAGAAGGTTATGAATGTACCACAGTAGCACATCAGCTGACTGATCGACAAAATGGTCCTGAGATTTTGATGAATGATCAAGAGATGCGGGAGGGATAAGAATGAAAGGATGGATATGTTGGAGAGTCTTCCTCAGAGCACCTTACAGATGAGACTATCTCTATTGCTCAGTTTGATCTGACATTTGATAATCCTTAAGATATAAAACTTAACAAATGATTTCTCAATTTTTTAATTTATTTCTTACTTGCTAAAAATTTTTTGTTATAGGATGAAGTTAGTGTTGTCTACTTCCTTTTCAAGGAGTCCGAGAATAATTTTCATGAAATCCTTTAAAATTAATGGAGATAATTGAAAATCACTCACACATAGAGACCAATTGATGATTTGGAGAGAATTTAAGCTAAATATTGCTACCTAAAAATTTTTACATCTTTTATTTATTCTTTTTTTCACTGATTAAAAATTATTTATTTATAATTGTAGAACGTTTACAAGTGGACACAACTAAAGGAGTTAGCCAAAATTGTGTTCTACAAACATGCTGCCAGTCGGTATAATGACATGGTGTACGAGATCAAAGATAAATGACTGAAGAATAAAGAAAAAAATTCGAGTGTCCCAGATCAAGTTTTCGAGGAATGGAAAAGCAGATAGGAAGATCTAGATTATAAGAAGAGATGTGCTAAACAAAGTTGCAATCATCGCTCAGAGTAGGCTGGGGAGGGTAATGGCATGTCTACACATACTTGTGGATCTCACTCTATGCATGAGCACAATGAGCATTGGTATTATTTCTAATTTATACTTTTTATGTTTATTAATTTATGAATTGTATACAATTATGCATAAATTTCATTTCTCATAAGAAATTTATTTTCAATAGAATTAATGTATGTATTGTGTGTAATTATAGACACCAAGGAGGGTAAGAAGCCAAGTGCTCCTCGCTTATTTAGATACATGTACGTGAAGGCTTATGATTATCAGACTTTCATTTATCAAAGATCTCATGTAGCAAATGTAAGTTTAAATAAAAAAAATTAATTTTTCTTTTTTTTTTGAATATGAATTAAAATTCTTTTTGTATATTTTATTAGGCAGGATATGAGGAATTGTTAGCTGCTGTGACTCAAGCGTATTCCAAATCTACTTCAAGTTCAAGTGATTCTGCAATAGGTAGTTCTCATTCATCAGCTCCACCAATTGATGCGAATCAGATTTGGTATGTAGCTGTTGATAACAAGGAGAAGATATCCATCTATGGCATCGGTTCATCGACATCTTCATTCTACTCACATAGACAACCAGAATATGAAGCTGAATTTTTAGGACTAGTTTTGAATTTGTTCTTGAAGATGGATGAATTTTTGAACTATATGCAAAATTTGATACATTTTTAGTTGGTCGATATCGAGTGACACATGATCGACTATGAGGATGATAGGGATGAGTTGCTATCCATATTGACTGGCTTACAAAGAATTTTCAAGAGGGAGGACATTAGTTCAACCCTGATGATCTACCTTAGATTATTCGGCATAATACTCTAGCTACAACATCTACTCCATCATCTACAATAATACTTGCAGCAACCACATCAGGACTGGCAGCAGCAAACAGCTCTATCCCAATACCCGACATCTCACCGTGAGGACCAGAATTGTCACATCATAATTATTATGAAACTAGGTTGGATGATTGAGTGTATTACACACATTTTTTTTCAATTCCTTAAACTTTGAATTTGGATTTTAATTTTTTATTTTATCTTGATGTTTTTAATATATAAATCCAGTATATATAGTTGTTTGCTTAAGTTATTTGGATTTTTATTTTGTTGTTTTATCTTTAAATGTTTATGCAAGAACTGAATCAAAACTGTAATCAAAATTGTTGTTTTTTTTGTGTATTTTTTGTTTTAGTTTTTGAAGCAACTGCAGAATTACTACTAAAAAAAATGTTCGGTAATTACCGACCGAATTGTGATCAAACCAACCAAAATTTTTTATTATCAATGGCTAATAAAAGATCTCCTAATGGTCATTAATACCTTTGGAGATCAATTACGAAACCATGATTTTAAAAGATTTTGGTCAATTTTTTGTCACAATTTTTTAGGCTTTACCTACCATTTTGTGACCATATACCGACCAAATTATTTTGGTCAGAAAGTGGTTGAAATTTAGTTGTAATTTATTTGTTAGTAAATGGTCTTTAAATGGTCGGTAATTATCGATCATTTAGAGACCATTTATCGTCTTAATTCTTTTGGTTGGAAAATGGTAGGAATTTAATCGGTGATTGGTCTGTAAATTATAGTTAATTACAGACCAATTGGAGACAATGTACCGACATTATTTATTCAGTAAGTAAATTTTCATAATTTAGTCACTAAATCATTATCAGGAGAGGATCAGTAAATGGTCGATAATTTACCAAACGACTATTTTTTTCAGAGGTAAATATTTAGTGACAAGCAAAATTACAACTACTTTTTTTTTGGTCAGTAAATGGTCGCTAATTGGATTATGACCAAAAAACATCTAATTACCGACCAAATATTTGGTCGGTATATGGTGATTTTTAGTAGTATTATCTGTCTATCTATCTATCTGTCAATATATCTATCTGTCTATCTGTCTATCATCTATTTGTCTATCTATCAATCTATACATCTATCTTTCTATCTGCCACTATTTATATCTATCTATATATCTATTTGTATATCTGACTATTTGCCTTGTTGTCTATCTTTATATTCTTTTATCATTTTATTTGTCAAAATGTCGTTCAATCTATCTTGCTATCTATCTATCTATCTATTGCTCTATTTATCTAGATATCTATCTATTTATCTATCTATTTGTCTATCTATCTGTCTTTCATTATATCTCTCTCTATTAGGTTATCTATCAATCTGTCTATCATTATATCTCTCTATTAGGCTATCTATCTATCTATCTGTCTATCTTTCTATCTATCTATTTGTATATCCTTCTATCTATCTATTTGTATATCCTTCTATCTATCTATCTATCTATCTGTCTATTTGTATATCATTATATATACCTACATGTCTATATATTCGTGTATGTGTCTATCATCTATATATCTTTTTTTTATAAAGTTTGTTTTATTAATTATAAGAGCCTCTCTTTTGGCGGAGGAAAACCATTTTTACAAACTAAAGATCTACCCCATTTCCCTTTTACACCCTTGTCAAGTAAAACAATGTATAAAGTAACTTTACAAAGCTTGAAAAAAACATCTTTAATATTCTCTTTAGATAGATCTCGTGTTGTATATCTTGCTTATGCTTCTCCTTCTCTTCCTGTTAAGTCCACATGTATTCCCTTTTGAGCTACATTGTTTCTTTAAGATTTTACAGCATAGCAGCATGCATCCTTATTTAGCAGAATTTAGCAAAATTAAGCAGAATTTGGTGGCATCCCCATAGCCTGTATTCACCCATAGCATCCACATTTCGATAGCTTTAAATTTGCCAACTTTGTTGCTTTTTCAAGTATCAGCCTTGCTTAAATGTCCATGTAGTTTATTTTTCATGTTTAGTCATCCCTCAGGACCGGGTGACTCCTAATCCCATGTGTACCGCTCTAAACTACAGCTGCATTTCAAGCAAACAAACAGTAAACATAAAATTTAGCAGAATTTTGCAGCCTATATTCACCCACTGCATCCTTTCAAAAAGCTTTAAAGTTTGCCAACTTTGCTGCATTTTCCAGTATCAGCCTTGCTTGACTCTTAATCTTATGTGTTTAGCTCTTAGCCTTCAAGTGCTAAGGCAAAACAACAGCTTCTTAATATCTGCACAGAATGTTGGTACAGTCTAGAAAGACTATATCAACATCTCCCCCTTTAAATCCTTCTCCATCGCTTCATATCTGCAAAAGGTTAGTTAAGGTGGAAAAAAAACACCAAGCTTTTCAACCTAGCTTGTGTACACAGCTTTGCCTATCCTCCAATCCCCTGTGAACAAAAACTGCAAAATAATAAACTATCCACATATAAAGTATAAATCTGTAAAATACAGATTATGTAGACAAATCTGTGAGTGCAGATATATGTATCTGTAAAATCCAAGACTTTTCAGAGTTACTCTTAATCCTGCTAAATTCTAACATCTATGAATGCAGATATCTGCACAGAAGATATATATTAATCTGTCTATCATCTATATATCTATCTGTCTATATGTCTCTATATCTTTATGTCAATATGTCTATCTGTATATATATTAATCTATCTATTTGTCTGTCTGTCTGGCTATCTATCTATCTATATGCTTGTTTATCTATCTATCTATCTATCTATCTATGTATATTTCTATTTATCTGAATTTATATCTAAATATCTATCTATCTATTTGTCATTCTATCTATATATCTATATATTTATCAAACAAACAAACAATCTATCTATCTATCTATATATCTATGGATCTATCTATATATCTATGGATCTATCTATCTATTTAATTATCTATCTATCTATCTATCTATGTATCTAACTATCTATCAATCTGCCTACTTATTTTCAATCATCTATTTATCTATTTATCTATCTGTATATCTATATTTCTATTTATCAATCTATCTATGGGTATGTTTGTCTATCTATATATCTATCTGTCTATATATTAGTCAGTTTGTCTATATATATATTTATCTATCTATCTATCTATCTATCTAACTTTATATTTGTCAATCTATCTATTTATCTAGTTGTCTATATGTCTATATATCTACTTATCTTGTTGTATATCTATCTCTATATCTCTCTAGTTATCTTTCTATCTATTTATATTTATATCATTCTATTTATTAATCTATCTACCTAATTATCTATTTAGATTTCTCTCTATCAAAAAATGCATATCTCTATCTATCTATATATCTATATACCTATCTATCCGTATTTTTATCTATCTATTTGTTTATCTATGTATCTAGCTATCTTTCTATCTATCTATGTGCTAGTCTATAATTTTACCTATCTATTTATCTATTTGTATGTCTATCAATATATAGATATATATATATATATATATATATATCTATCTATATCTATCTATTTATATATCTATCAATTTATCTTCTTACCGACCTATCTATCTATTTACATATCTATCTATATATCTATCTATCTCTATATATATATAGGTATATTTATATTTATATATCAAACTATCTATTTGTCTATATATATATATATATATATATCTATCTATCTATCTTTATTTCTTTCAATTTGTTTATATATCCATCTGTTTATATGATTATCTATCTATCTATCTATCTATATATCTATCAATCTATCTAACTATTTATACATCTGTTTATCTGACTAATTTTTATCTATCTATTTGTCAATCTGTTAATGTAACTTTATGACTTTTTATCTATCTATCTATCTATTAGTCTAACAAAATATATATATATATATATATATATATATATATATATATATATATCTATCTAACTATATATCTATCTATGTGTTATTTTTGTTATATGTCTATAGATCTATATGTGAAACTATCTATCTAACTCTTTATCTATATCTTTCAAACAAACCTATCTATCTTTCTATCTATCTATTTGTCTATATATTAATGTTTTGAAGTGTCTATCTATCTATTTGTTTATCTATCTTTCTATATATCATTATTAATATCAATCTATATATATATATCTATCTATCTTTCTATTTACCTACCTATCTATATATATATATCTATCGATCTATCTTTCTATTTGTTTGTCTATTTATGTATCTATCTATATGTCTATGTATATATTGTATTTATTTATCTATCTATCTAACTATCTGTCTATCTATCTATCTATATATCTATCTATCTGTCTATCTATTTATCTATATAAAGATATATATATCTATCTATTAATAAATCTATCTATCTAATTATTTATCCATTCATCAATCTATATGTCTATTTGTTTATCTAACTATCTATCTATCTATGTATCTATCAATCTTTATATATCAATCTATCTATTTATTTTTCTATATATATATATATAAATCTATCTATCTATCTATCTACCTATATATATATATATATATATCTATCTATCTAACTTTCTATCTATCTATCTATTTATCAATGTGTATTTCTATATATAAATCTATCTATCAATATATCAATCAATCAATCTATCTTTATATCTATCTATCAATTTATCTATCTTTCTATCTTTCAATATATCAATCAATCAATCAATCTGTCTGTCTATGAGTCTATCTATCTTTATTTCTATCTACATATATAGCTGTCTATCTATTTGCCTATATATATACATATATATATATATATATATCTATCTATATATCTATCTACCTATCACTCTATATATCTATCAATCTTTCTATTTAACTATCTTTCTATCTATATATCTTTCGTTCTATCAATCAATCAATCTATTTGTCTATCTATGTGTGTATATGTCTATCTATCTATATGCATTTCTATCTAGTTGTTATCTATATATTTATCTAATTATCTATCTAATTATCTATCTATCTAACTATCTATCTATATATCTAATTATATATCGGTCTAATTTTTTATCTATCTATCTATCTATTTAGGTATATGTCTATATATATATATATATATATATATATATATATATATATATATATATATATATATATTTATCTATTTAGCTATTATTCTCTATGTATGCCTATCAATCATTCAAACAATAAATCAATCAAAAAATATTTTTGTTTGTCTATCTATATATCTATCTAACTATCTATTTATATATCAATATACCTATCTATCTATCTATCTTTCTATTCATCGATCTATCCTTCTATCATTATACATCCAAATATCTATTTTCCATCTATCCATCTATCAATCTCTCCATCTTTCCATCTATCATATATCTATCTATTCATCTATCCATCTATCCATCTATCCATATATCCATATATCCATATTTCCATCTATCCAACTTTATATCTATCCATCTATCCATCTATCTATCTATTACCTATTTATCTATTTATCTATCTATCAATTTGTGTATCATTCAATTTGTCAATCAGTTAATCTGACTATTTATAAATCTATCTATCTATCTTTCTATCTATGTATTTATCGATATATCTATATATTTGTTATTTATCTGTCTATCTATCTATCTAGCTATGTTTCTATCTATGTATCTATATGTGTATCTATCTATCTATATTTTTTTCTATCTGTCAATCTATCTATTTATCTATCTATCTAATTACATGTGTATCTATCTATCTATTTATCTATCTATCTATTTCTCTATGTATCTACCTATCTATTTATCTATCTATTTGTTTATCTATCTATCTAAGTGTCTATCAATCTATCAATCTATCAATCTATGTAACTATTTGAATATTTGTCGATCTGTATATTTCTCTATCTGATTATCTATCTATCTATCTATTTGACTAAATGTCTATCGTTCTTTCTATCTATCTGTCTATCTACTATCTGACTATCTCTTTATCTATATATCTATCTATTTGGCAATCTATCTATCTATCGATTTTCTATCTATCTACTTTTCTATCTCACTATCTGTCTATCTATCTATTTGTCAATCATTCTATCAATCTATCTATCTATCTATCTTTTTATCTATCTATATGTCTATTTGTCTATGTTTGTATTTATTTATTTGTATATCTATCTATCTGTATATTTATCTATCGAACTAACTATCTATTTGTCTATTTGTCTATCTATCTTTATGTCTTACTATATTTATTTCTTTCTATTTGACTATCTAATTATCTATCTATTTATCTATTTATTGTCTATTTGTCTATTGGACTATCTTTCTAGATGTCTATCTGTCTATCGGTCTATCTTTCTATCTTTCTATCTGACTATTTATTTTTTTATCTATCTGTCTATCTATCTAATTATCTATATATGTACCAATATACTTATTTACCTTTCTACCTATCTACCTGTCTACTTTTCTACCAGTCTGCATATTTAGCTATCAACTTGTCTACCTACCTATCTTTTTATCTATCAAACTATTAATCTGTCAATCTGTCTATCTATTTATCTAATTATCTTTCTATCAATCTATCAATCTGCCTATTTGCCTATCTATTTATTTGCCTATATGTTTATTTGTCTATCTATCTATCTATCAATTTGTCTGTCTATTTATCTTTATGTTTATTTGTCTATCATTCTATCAGTTTATCTATCTATCATTATATCTATCTATCTGACTATCAGTCTATCTACTATCTATATATCAATCTTTCTATTAATCTATCAATCTATTAATATGTCTATCCATCAATCAATCAATCAATCTATCTATCTATGTGTCTATCTGTCTAACTTTCTACAAGTCAATCTGTCTATCTTTCTATCTCTTTATCTCTCTATCTATCTTTATATTTATCTATCTATTTGAATATCTATCTATCTATCTATCTATCTATCTATGTGGCTATCTATCTTTATATCTATTTATCTATCTATTTATCTTTCTATTTATCTATCTATGTAAATATCTAACTATCTGACTTTTTATCAAACCATGTATCAATCAATCTATCTTTGTATCGATCTTTCTATCTATTATTCTGTAAATCTATCTATTTGTCTAGATATCTTTCTTTCTATATATATATATATATATATATATATATATATATATATATATATATATATATTCTATCTCATTATCTTTCTAAATATATATCTATTTATTTATCTATCTGTCTATCTATCTTTCTATATATATATATATATATATATATATATCTATTTATCTATATATCTATCATTCTATCTATTCATCAATCAATCTATCTATCATTCTATTTGTATATCAATCTATTTGACTATCTATTAATCTATCTATCTATCTATTTATCTTACTATTTATCTATCTATCTATTTGTCTATCTATTTATCTATATATCTGTCTAACTATCTATTTGTCTATATATCTCTCTACCTATATATCTATCTTTCTAACAATCTCTCTATCTATCCATCTATCTTTTTATCTTTCTAAATATTTATCTATCTATCTATGTGTCTATCAATCTTTCTATCTATCAATATGCATAACTATCAACTATCTATCTATCTTTCAAACTTTGTATCAAATTATATGTTTATCTTTCTTTTGTCCTTCTATGTATATATATGTTTATTTATCTATCTATGTTTCTTTATATCTATCTGTTTATTTTTCTATATGTCTAGCTATTTATCTGCCATTTAATCTATTTATCTATCTATCTTTTTTTCTAGCAATCTATCTATATGTCTATCTATCTATCTATCTATCTATCTGTCGGTCTGTCTATCTGTCTATCTTTCTTTCAGTCTATGTATTTCTGTATCTATCTATCTATCTTGCTATCTATCTATCTATCTATCTTTTAGTCTATCTATTTATGTATGTATGTATCTATCTATCTATCTATCTAAGTATCTATCTATCTATCTATATATCTATATATCTATCAATGTGTGTATCAATCTATTTATCCATATATCTATCTATTTGTCTATCAAATTATCTATCTTTCTTTCTTTCTTTCTTTGTTTCTTACATTGTTCAATATATGTATCTATTAATCAAACTATATATCTATTTATCTATCTATATTTTTATTTATCAATCTATCTGTTTGTATATCTATCTATTTAACTATCTATCATTCAATCTATCAATTTATCTGTCTATCTATATATATCTATATTTATGTCTATCTATCTTTCTATCTATTTATTTTTTAATCTATTTATTTATCTATTTGTATTTCTATCTAAATATATTTTTATTTATCTATCTATCTATTTGACTATCTTTCTCTCTATATATTAGTTTATCTGTCTATCTATCTATTATCTATCACTCTATTTATCTGTCTTTTTATCTATATGTCTACATATCTATCTGTCTATATTTTATCTATTTATTTATGTACCTATCTGTAAATTTGTCTAAATATCTATATGACTATCTACTATCTATCTATTTATCTATATGTTTGTCTATCTATCTATGTATATATTTATCTTTTTACATTTCTATCTACTTATCTTTCTATATGTCTATCTTTCTATATGTCTATCTTTCAATATGTCTATCTATCGATGTATTTATCTATTTATCTGTCTTTCATTCTATCATTCTATTAGTCTATCTTTCTATCATTCAACTTTCCAATATATTTATCTATCAATCTATTTATTTATCTATCTGTCTATATGTCTATCTATCTATCTATTTATATATCTATCTTTCATTCTTTCTTTCTTTTGATCTATCTATTTGTATATATTTCTATCTAACTATTTATCTAAATGTCTATTTCTCTATCGATATGCTAGTCTATCTATCTATTTTTCAGTCTATCTGTCTATCTTTTTATCTACCTATTTGCCAATATGCCTATCTGCCTATCTACTAATCTAAATATCTACCTATCTACTTATCTTCTATCTATCGAACTATCTATCTATTTATATGTATATCTATCTATATGTATATCTATCTATATGTCTTTTTATCTATCTGTATATTATCTATCTATCTATCTATCTATCTATTTGTCTGTATGTCTATTAGTCTATTTGTCTACCTGTCTATTGATCTATCTGCCTATCTATCTATCTTCCAATATATATAACTATCTATGTGTCTATCTATCTATCTATCAACATTTCTTTCTATCTATCTATCTATTTATTTATCTTTCTGTCTTTCTGTCTATATGTCTATCTGTCTATGTGTGTTTCTACCTATCTATCTATCTATCCATTTATCTATTTATCTATCTATTTGTCTATCTATCTATCTAATATTTTATCTATCTTTTTATCTACTATTTATATATATATCTGTCTATATGTCTATCCATCTATCTGGATAATAATCTATATATATATATATATATATATATGTGTGTGTGTGTGTGTGTGTGTGTGTGTGTGTGTGTGTGTCTATCTATCTATTTGTCATTTTCCTATCTATCTATATATCTATCTATCTGTATGATATCTTTCTATCTTTATATGTATCTATCTATCTTTCTTTCTTTCTTTATATATATATACAGATAAATTTGTCGATTTATCTGTATGTGACTATTTATCTATCTACCTATCTTTATTTTTTTCTATTTGTCTATCTATATATATGTCTATCTGTGTATTTATTTATCTGTCTATACATATTTCTTTCTATATTTCTATTTGTCAATATGTTTATCTATCTATTAGTTTATCATTCTCTCTTTCTTTTAATCAACATAGCTATCTATCTTTCTTTCTTTCTATCTGTCTATATGTCTATCTGACTATTTTTCTATCAGTCTATTTTTCTATCTTTCTATCTATTTATATGACTTTCTATCTATTTTACTATCTATTTATCTATCCTTCAATCTATTTGTCTATATGTCTTTCTATCTAACTTTCTATATTTCTATCTATCTATGTATCTATCTATCTATTTATCAATTTGTTTATCTATCTATATGTCTATTAGTCTAATTGTCTTTCTATCTATTTATCTATGTGTCTGTCTATTTATCTATTTGCATATCTGCCTATCTATCTATCTATCATTATGTCTAACTATCTAGATGACTATCTAACTATCTATATTTCTATATATCTATGTTTTTATCTTCCTATCAATGTATATGTATATCTACTTATCTATTTATCTGTCTATATATCTAATTGTCTTTCTATCTATCAGTCTATCTTTCTATGTGTCTACCTATATATTTATTTATCAATCTATCTATATATCTATTTATATGTCTATCTGTATATCTATTTGTATATCTATCTATATATCTGTCAGTTTGTCTATTTGTCTATTTGACTATTTGTCTATCTATATATTTGTCATTCACACTATCTTTATATCTATCTATTTATCTATCGATCTATCTATCTATCTATCTTTCTTTCTAATTGTCTAGCTGTCTAATTGTTTATCTAAATATCTAACTATCGATCTGTCGATCTTTTTTTTCTATCTCTCTATCTGTCGATGTGTCTATATGTCTATCTATCTATTTATCTAGCTATATTTCTATCTATCTACCCATCTAGATGGTTACCTTTCTACCTATCTACTTGCCTATCTATTTATTTATCTAAATGTAAATTTGTTTATATGTCTATATGGCTATCTATCTATCTATTGATCTATATGTCTGTCTATTTTCTCTCTATCTTACTATATATCAATCTTTTTTTTGATCTATCTATCTATCTATATGCCTATCTATTTATCATTCAATTTATCTGTCGATCTAACTATCTAGTTATCTATCTATCTTTCTATCAATTTGACTATCTGTCTATTTGTCAATTTATCTATCTTTCTCTTTCTCTATATATATATGTCTATCTATCTATCTATCTATCTGTCTATCTATCTATATATCTCTCTATTTATCTATCTTTCTATCTGTATGTCCTTCTATGTGTATATATATCTATCTATCTATTTGTCTATCTATCTGTCTATCTATCTTTCTATATGTTTGTCTATAAGTATGTATGTCTATGAATCTATTGATCTATCTATCTATCTATTTATCTGTCTAACTTTTTATTTGTGTAGTTATCTATCTATCTGTTTATTTATCTGTGTGTCTATCTATATATCTATCTATATAAGTATCTATCTTTCTATCAATATATATGTCTTTCTAAATATCTGTCTTTCTATCTATATTTATATTTAGTTATATATATGTCTATCTATCTAACTATATATCTATCTATTATCTATTTGTCTGTCAATTTATTTATCTATCAATCCATATATCTTTTTGTATATATTTTTTGTCAATATATCATTTTATCTAACTATGCATATAACTATCAGTCTATCAATCTATATGTCCATTTATTTATCTTTTAATCTATTTGTTTGGTTATCTATCTAACTATTTAACTATCTATATATCTGTCTATATTGATTGCTTTTTTTCCTATCTATTTATTTATCTCTATATCTTTCTATTTGTCTATCTATATATCTGTATATCTATCTATCTACTTGTATAATTATATATCTATCTAATTATTTATTTGTCTATATATCTATCTATTTATATATCTATCTATTTATCTATCTATCTATTAATCTATCTATCTATATGTATATATATATACCATTCTATCTCTGAATTAATCATTCTATCCATCAATCTATCTATCTATATAATTATTTAATTGTCTATCTATATAATAATTTGTCAATGTTTTTATTAGTCAATTTGTCAATCTATCTATCTATCAAACAATCTTTCTATCTATCTCTCTATTTGTATTTCTATCTATATGTTTATTTTTCGATCTGCCTATATTTTTATCTTATATATTTCTATCTACCAATTTATCTATCTGTCTGTCTGTCTATATGACTAATTGTCTATTTATCAATATGTCTAGCATTCTATCTATCTATCTATTTGTTTGTCTGTCCGTCTATATGTCTATCTATCTATCTATCAGCTTATCTACCTATCTTTCTATCTTTTTAACTTTCTAACTACCTATCTACTTATATGATGTGCTTATAATTAATCTATCTATCTATTCAATTTTTCTATATGTCTATCTATCTAACTTTTTATCTATTATCAGATCTATCTGTCTATAATTCTATATATCTATTTGTCTATTTTATATTTGTCTATCTGTCTACGTATTTTTCTATATATATATATATATATATATATATATATATATATATATCTGTCTATCTATCTATCTTTATATCTATCATTCCTATCTATTTTTCTATCTATCTATCTATATGTATGTCTTTCTATATATCTGTCTATCTATAATTCAATCTATCTATCAATCTGTTTATCTATATATCTGTCTATTTATTCATCTTTTTATCTATAATTCTGTCTATCTATCTATCTTTCTATCTATATATCTATATGTCTATCAATCTATGTATCTATCTATCTATCTATTTGTCTTTAAATCTATCTATTTATCTTTCTTTCTATTAATCTATCTGTCTATTTGTTTATCTATATATCTATCTATCTATATATCTTTGTATCTGTCTATCTATCTATCTTTCTATATGTTTGTCTATCTATCTATCTCTTTTCTATTTGTTAATCTATCTATTTGTCTATCTATATATCTATCTATTAAATTTTTTTATCTATCATCTGTCTATCTCTCTATCTTTCTATTTAAATATCTATTTATTTATCTATCTATCTGTATGTCTGTATATCTATCTATTTGTCTATCTATCTATCTATCTATTTATCTGTATATTTGTCTATTTGTTTATCTTTCTATTTGTCTACCTATTAATCCATCTATCGATCTATCTATCAAATTATCTATCTATCTAATGATCTATGTGTCTATCTTACAATCAATCTATCTATTTATCTTTATTTCAATCTGTCAATCAATCAATAAATCCTATCTATCTATTTTTCTATCTATCTATCTATCTATCTATCTTTCTTTCTATCTGTCTATATGTCTATTTATCTATCTGTCTGTCTGTCTGTCTATCTATTTATTTGTCTAACTTTCTTTCTGTCTATATATATATATATCTATCTATCTATAATATCCATCTCACTATTTTTTTGTCTATCTATCTAACAGTCTATCTATCTATCAGTCTATCAATATTTCTATGTAACTATCAATATACCTTCCAAATACCTATCAAAATATCTACCTATTAACGAATCTTCGAATCTACCTCTCTACCATTCTACTGATCTACAAATTTATCTATGTATCTAATTATCTTTCAATCGATCTCTCTAGCTAATTATTTTTCAAACTATCTATATATCTATCAAACAATAAATATATCTATCTATGTATTTGCCTTTCTATCTATCTAAATATATATATATATATACCTATCAGCTTGTCTGTATCTCTATATGTCTACTTATTTATATGTCTATTAATCTATTATTTTCTTTATCTTTATATATGTCAATATGTATATCTCTCTATGTATCTATCTGTCTAACTATCTTTCTATTTTTCTATATGTCTATCTGTCTATCTATCAATTTGTATATATATATATATATCTATCTATCTATATCTATATATCTATTTATCTATCTAGCTGTCAACATATTTATTTATCTATTTATATATCAACTTGAATATCTATCTATCTATCCATCTGTCTATCTATTTATCAATCAATCTTCTGTCTATCTATCTATCTATCAGTTTATGTACCTATCAGTGCATCTATCTATTTATCTATCTGTCTATCTATCTATCTGTCAATCTATTTATATGTCTAATAGTCTATCTATCTATCTATATATCTGTCTACCTATTTATCTTTCTATCTATTTATCAATTTATCTATCTTTATATCTGTCACTTAGTCTATCTAACTATCTATAAATCTCTATATCTATACTCTATATGTTATCGATCTTTTTGTCTATTTTTTATCTATTTATCTATATATCAATCTATCAATCAATTTATCTATCTACCTACCTACTAATAAAAATTAATCTATATACCTATATTCCTATCTTTCTATCTTTTTATGGATATAAATTGTTTTGATTATCTTTTTTGTATAACCAAATGTATCTGTTTATCATGACTATTTTTTTCACATAAACTATAAGATCTTCTAGACTTATATTTTGGTAATAATCTGTAAATACACGAGCATTTTTCTAGTGGATGTTGCTAGTTGTGTTGAATGACTAGTGAACCAAATTATATATTGCATTTCTGTTGTGGTTTGTATTTGGTTTTGATTTTGTCGTGCTTGGATTGTGGTTGTTGATATATCATTGGTTGTTCTTTGTTATTCTCTTCTTCTAAATCACAAACATGGAAATAAAATTACCCAACACTACCTATCTACTATTCTACCTATCTATATGTCTATCTATATAATTATGTATCTATCTATCTATCTATCAAACATTAAATCTATCTATCTTCTGTCTATGTGTCTACTTATTTATTGCTATCTATGTATCAATTTCCTCTATCTTTCTAGTCTATCAATTTGTCTATATGACTATTTGTAAACTGTATATCTATCTATCTATCGATCTGGCTATGTAACTATCTTTCTCTCTTTCATATGTCAAAATATCTATCTATCTCTTTGTCTATCTCTATATCTATCTATTATATCTATCTATTATCTATGTATCTATCATCTATCAATATATCTATTACCCTATATATCTATCTATCTATATATCAATTGTATATCTATGTATCTATCTATCTTAATTTTGTCTATGTATCTATTTGTCTATTATTTATTAGGCCATCTATCTATTTGTATATATGTCTATTTGCTTTATCTATAAATCTATTAATATATCTAATAATATATCTGTCTATCTATCTAATTGTCTATTTGTCTACCAATTTATCTATCTATTTATCTATGACTATTTCTATCTTTCAATCTATAAATAAATAAATAAATATATATATATA
>JAREIK010001546.1:429076-459005 GCA_029783825.1 Sapria himalayana
ACTATATCTATCTATTTCTTTGTTTAGCTATCTGTTTATCTATCTATCTATTTATAATTTTGTATGTGTATCTATCTATCTATCTTTTTCTTTATCTATCAATCTTTCTATATTTATATCTTTCTATCCATCTATCTATATATATGTCTATCTAATTATCTATCTATCTATCTAATTCTATATCTATCTATCTATATGTTTATTAATCGAATTATCTATTTATTTATCTATATATATTTATATATATCAATTTATCTTCCTCTCTCTATTTTAAATCTATCAATTTTTATAAATATTTATCTCATTAACTTTCGATTTATTTATCTTTCTATCTATCTATTTGTCTAACTATCTATTTGTCAATCTGTTTATCTATCTAGATATCTATTTTTTTTATTTTTTTATATATCTATATGTCTATCTGTCCAACTTTCTAACTATCTATCTATTTAATTATCTATCAATCTATCAATCTATCTCTTTATATGTCTATATGCCTATATATCTATCTATCTTTCTATTTGTCTAATTTTCTTTTTGCCTATCTGTCTAAATGTCTATCTAAATGCCTATATGTCCAAATATCTATCTATCTGTCTCTCTATCAACATATGTATCTATGTATCATTCTATCAATCTATTATTCCTTTTTATTTATTTATTTATCTATTTATCTAATTAACTAACTTACTTACTATCTATATATCAATCTTTCTATTTGTCTAACTATCTAAATATATATCTCTGTTTCAGACTATTAGTCAATTAGCCGATCATATATTCTAACTATCTATCTATCTATTTATTTATCTATCTATCTATTTATCTTTCTATCTATCTACCTGGTTATCTATCTATCTATCTATATTTCTCTCTATATGTAGATCTATCTATATATCTATATGTCTATATATCTATCTATATATCGATCTATCGTTCTTTTTATTTATCTATATTTCTATCTATTTATTTATCTATCTGTCTATCTATCTATCTGTTTTTCTAAGCATCTATATATCTGTTTGTTTTTCTATCTATCAATCTTTATGTTTATCTTTATATCTATTTATCTATCTTTCTATTTTGTATATATTTATCTATCTTTCTACTATCTATCTATATATCTTTCTAAATGTCTATCTATCAATCTATCTATTTATCATTCTTTCTTTTTATATATCAATTTGTATATTTGTCTATCCGTGAAACTATCTAAATGTTTATCTTTCAATCTATATATCTATTTGTCTAAATATCTAACTATCTAATATCTATCTATATATCTATCTATCTATCTTTATATCTTTCAAACTATCTAACTATTTATTAGTCTATCTGTCTATTTATATTAAATTGGAAAAAAAAGATGAAAGATATATTGATACTATATGCCAAGATGAAAGTTAGATATATTTCTTATCTGTCTATCTATATCAATATAGATATATTGATTGATACACAGATAGATAGTTAGATAGATAGATATAAATTTAGATAGAAAGTTAGATAAATAGATAGAAAAATAGAAAGATGAAAGATAGATTTTTAGATATACAAATAGACAAACAGATAGACAGATAGATAGATATTTAGATAGATATATAAAATGATAGACACAAAAAAAGACAAATTGATATACAGACAGACAAATAAATATCAATCAATCAATGTATCTATCTATTTATCAACATATCTATCTATCTATAGAAAGATAGGTTGATATATATTCATTATAAAATTGATAGATATACATATAGATAGACAAATAGAATGATAGATAGATATATTGGTATATAGATAGATAGATAGATAAATATAAAGGTAGACTGAAAGAAAGATTGATAGATATATAGAAAAATAGATTGATAGAAAGATAAACAAATAGACAGATAGATAAACATATAAATATATAAATAAATATATATATATATATATATAGACAGATAGACAGATAAATATATATATAGACTGACAGATTGTGATATAGAAAGAGAGATACACACATAGAAAGAAAGTCATATCTATAGATATATATATATATAGACAAGTTGTTTGATAGATATATATATATATATATATATATATATATATCTATATATATATATATTGATACTCAGACTAATAAATAGATTGATAGATAATTTGATAGATTGATTGATAGATTGATTTATAGATAGATTGATAGATAGATAGAGAGATATATGGATAAACAAATATTTTAATTGATAGATAGTCAGATAGATAGATAAAAAGCTAGATAGATTTTTAGATAGACAAATAGATAGATAGCCAGACACACATACAGACAGATAGATAGATAAAAAGATAGATAGATATATACACACACACACACACACACACACACACAAATAGATTTATAAATTTATAAAAAGATAAGCAGATATATAGATTGATTAATTAATTGATAGATATACATATTATAGACAAATAAAAAAGTAAGATATATATATATATAGATATAAGATAGATAGATGAATAGATAGATAGACAAAAAGAAAGTTCGACAGATTGATAGAAAAAAATAATGACAAATAGATAAACAAAGAGACAAATAGACAGACGAACAAATAGACAGATAGATATACATATGAATAAAAGATAGAGAGACAAAAACATAGATATAAAAACATAAAGAAGGATAGATAGAAAGATAATTTGATTGATTGATTTTTACAAAGACATATATATATATATATATTGATAGACAAATTAATAGATAGATTGATAGAAAATTTGATATATAGATTGATATATAGAATAATAAACTATTTGATAGATAGATAGATAGATGATAGATAGACAGATATGTAGACATATAGATAGATAGACATATATATAAAAAGATAAATACATAAATAGATAGATAGATAGATATATAGATAGATAAATAGATAGATTGATTGACAGATTGATAGATAAATTGAAAGATAGATAGATAGACATATAGATAGATAGATTGATTGATTGATAAATATATTGATAAATAGATTGATAGATAGTTTGATAGACATATTTATAGATAGATTGATAGACTAATTAATAGACATATTTATAGACTTATTGATAGACAGATTGATAGACAATTAGATATACAAATTGATAGAGATATTAATAGATAGTGTGATAGATTTTTAGATAGATAAACAAAATAATAGATTGATAGATGGATAGATAGATTGGCAGATAGATCGACAGATAGATATGTAGATAGATAAACAGATAGTTCAATATATTATTAGACAAATAGATAGATAGATAGATAATAGGAAAGATAAACATATCGATAATTAGATAGATAGTTTGAACGGTAGATAGATGGACAGTTTAATAAACAAATTGATATACAGATTCATAGATATATTATTACATAGATTCATAGACAAATTGATAAATAGATGGATAGATAGAAAGATAGCTGTATTGATATATTGATAGATTAACACGCATATAGAAAGATACCTGATAGACAAAAAGTAAGATATATAGATAAATAGATAGATAAATTGATTGAATGATAGATAGATAGATAATAAAATAGATAGATAGATAGAAAGACTATTAGACAGACTAATTGTCTTATAGACAGAATGATAAATAGTTTTTAGATAGATAGATAGACTGAATAAAAAAACAAGCAGACACATAGATAGGCAGATAGATAGATAGATAGTTTGATATACATATTTATATATAGATTGGTAGACTAATTAATAGACGTATTGATAGATTAATTAATAGACAGATTGATAGACATTTAGATAGACAAATTGATAGAGATATTAATTTATAGAGTTATATATTGATAGATAGATAAACAAAATAATAGATTAATAGATATATGGATAGATACATTGACAGATAGATCGACAAATAGATAGGTCGATAGATAAACACATAGTTTGATAAATTATTAGACAAATAGATAGATAAAAAGATAGATAGAAAGATAGATAAACCTATAGATAGATAGATATATAGTGAGAAAGATTGATAGATAGTTTGATAGATAAATAGATAGAAAAATTAATAGATATATTATTAGATAGATTCATAGACAAACTGATAAATATATGGATAGATAGAAAGATAGTTGCATCGATATATTGATAGATATACATACATATAGATAGATTTATACACAGACAAAAAATAATATAGATAGATAGATAGGTTGATTGAATGATTGATAGAAAGATAGATAGTAAAATAGACAGTTAGATAGATAGACTATTAAATAGACAATAAACTTATAGATAGATTGATAAATATTTTTTAGACAGACAAATAAATAGACAGACAAAATAAAAAATAAACAAACACAGAGACATGTAGTTAGATAGATAGATAGATAGACAGATAGTTTGATTGACAAATTTATAGATAGATTAATAGATATATAGATAGATAGAAATATTGTTAGACAGATAGATTGACAGATATATAGATAGACAAATAGATAGAAAGATAGATTGATTGATGGACAAATAGATAGAAAGATAGATAAACAAATAGTTGGATAGATAGATAGACAGATAGATATATAGGTAGATTGATACATAAAATGATACATAGATTGATAGGCATATTGATAAATAGATTGATAGATTGATTTATATATTGATTAATGGATAGAATGATAGATAGAATGATACAAAGATTGATACACATATAGATAGTTATATAGATACCTAGATTGATTGATTGATAGATATATAGATAGATTGATAAATTAAAACATAGAAAGATAAAGAGATAGGTAGATAAATAGATTGACATATAGATAGATAGATAGATTATTAGACAAATAGATAGGTAGATAGATAGATAAACAGATAGATAGATAGATAGACAGATAGATAGACAGACAGATATATACACAGATAGATAGATACTAAGATAGATAGATAGATAGATAGTTAGGTAGATAGAAAAAAAAGTAAATAGACATATAGATAATTAAAAAACTAGACATATTATTTGATTTATTGATATATATATATATATATATATATATAAACAGATAAAAATATAAATAAATAGATATATAGATAGTATATAGATTGATAGAAAAAAAGAAAGATGATAGATAGACAAATATTCATATAAATAGATAAACAGGTAGACTAATAAACATATTGAAAGATAAATAGATATGCAAATAGATAGTTATACGAAAAGACAGATTGATAAAGAGAAAGAAAGAGAGATAGATTGACAGATAGATAAACATATAGATAGATACATAGATTTTAGATAGATGATAAACAAATTGATAATAAGATATATTGACTGATAGATAGTTAGATTAATAAATTAATTAATAGATAGAAAGATAGATAGATTAATAGACACATTAATATAGAGATAGATAGATAGATTGATATATAGATTTATAGAAAGATTGAAAGAAAGATAGATATACAAATTGATAGACTATTAGATACACAGATTGATAGATAGATTGAAAGTCTAATTGAGAGATATATATAAAGATAAACAAATTATTAGACTAATAGATAGACAAATATAGAGACAGACAGACAAAGAGATAGATATATAGATAGATAGATAAATAGATTTTTAGACAAATAGATAGACACATAGATAGATATATAAATAGATAGATAGAAAGAAAGATAGATACATAGAGAGATAGATAGATAGACATATAGATAGACAGATAGATATGTGTGTGTGTATATATATATATAGATATATAGATCAAAATTTAATTTGATAGACATACAGATATACATATAAATAAATAGATAGATAGATAGACAAACACATAGATAGATAGACAGATAGATAGATAGATATACATACATAAACATAAATAGATTGATAGTTTAATTAATCTATAGATAGATAGATAGACTAAAATACAGACTATTACACAATTTAATAGATAGATTGATAGATAGATTCAAATATAGATTGATAGATAGATTTCTAGAGTGATATATAGATAGATTGATAGACTGATAGATAATTTGATTAATAGATAATTGATAGACTTAATAATATATATATATATATATATATATATATATATATATATATATATATTGATAGATTAATACAAAGACATATAGATAGATAGATTGATAGAAAGATAGATAGATAGAAAGATAGATAGAAAAATAGATTATCTAATTTTTACACAAATAGATAGATAGAAAAATATATAGTCATATTGATAGTTAGATAGATAGATAGATACACAAAAAGATAAATAGATAGATAGATAGATAGATAGAAGATAGATAGATAGATAGATAGGCTGACAAACATATAGATAGATAGATAGATAAATAATAGATAGACAAATAGATAAAGATATAGATATATAGATAGATTGATAGATATAAAGATTAATAGGTAGAAATAAAGATATATAAATATATAGACAAATAGATAGACTTATATATAGACAGATAGATAGACAAATAGATAATCAAATGGATAGATTGACAAATGGATAGATAGAAAAAAAGATTATAGTTATATAGATCCATAGATAGATAGAAATATAGATAGAAAGAAAGAAAGATAGATAGATATACAAGTAGAAAGTCGAATATATAGACATATAGATATACAAATAGAAATACAAATTGATAGATATATAGAAAAATAGATAGACAAGTAGATAGGTAGAGAAAAAGAAAGATAAATGGATAGATAGATAGGAAAACAGACATATATATATATATATACACGCATCTATATATATAGTTTAATAGTTAGATTGATAAACAAATTGATAGACATAATGATTGATAGATTGAAAGATAGATTGATAATTTTATAGATAGATTGAAAGACATATTGATAGATTGATTGATAGATAAATAGATAGATAGATAATTAGATAGATAAATAGATAAATAGACAAATAGATAGGTAGATAGATAGACAAATTAATAGACATATAGATATATAAATATATAGATAGATTTTTTAGATAAATAGATAGATAGATAAATAGATAGATAGATAGATTGATTGATAGTTAGATAGAAAGATATAAAGATAGATAGATAGGATGAAAGACAGAGAGAAAGATATAGAGATACAGAGATAGATAGATAGACAGATAGATAGATATATAGATAGATAAATATATAGATATATAGATAAGTAGATAGACAGCCAGATAGACAGACAGACAGATAGATAGAAATAAAAAAATAATAGATAGATAGCTAAACAAATAGATAGATAGACAGATAGATGGACAAATAGATAAATAGACACATAGATAGACATACTGATAGATATAAAGGTAGGTAGCCAGGTAGGCGGATAGGCAGGCAAGTAGATAGATCAAGAGACAAACAAATAGATAGACAAACATATATTTATATAGACTAATATACAAACAAACAAATATAAAGACAGATAGAGTGATAAAAGTAAGACAAATAAACATATAAATAGATAGTTTAATAGAAAAATTGATTGACAGATTAATAAACAAATAGATAAATAGATTGATATATAGATAGATAGATTGATTGACAAATAGAAAGACCAATTGATAGACATATTGATATACATAATGAAAGATAATCAGATAGATTGATTGATATACAATTTGATAAAAAGATTGATAGAGAGATTGATAGATAGATTGAGAGACAGTTTGATAGAAAGATTAATAAATAGATGGATAGATAGATATAAGATAAATTGACATATAGATAGATCAATATATAGATAGATAGACATAGAGATAGACAAATAGATAGATATATTATTAGACAATTAGACAAATAAATAGACAGATAGATATATAGATAGATAGTTAGATAGACAGATATAAAGATAGATAGGTAGGTAGATAGGTAGGTAGAAAGATAGAATGATATATAGATAGACAGATGGATAGATAGACATATATATAGACAAATATATAGAAAAATATATAGGCAGATAAATAGATAGCTTGATAGATAGATAGATATACAAGTGGTAGACATATAGATATATAAATAGATAGATAGACTGATAGACTGATAGATAGTATGATAGATAGATAGATAGACAAATATATATATATATATATATATAGATATATAGATAGATAGATATATGGATAGATAGACATATAGATAGATAAATAGATAGAAAGATAGTTAGACAAATAGATAGATAGATAGATAGATAGGCAGATAGATTGATTAATGGATTGACAGATTGATAGAAGGATTGATAGATAGTTTGATAGATAGTTAGAAAACAAATTGATAGGAAAATTGATAGAAAATTAGATAGCAAGATTGATAGATGAATAGATAGATAGGAAAACAGATAGATAGATATATAGATAGATATATCGATATATTGAGAGTTAGATAGATAGATATATAGATAGATAGATAGATATATAGATAGATAGATAGTTATTTTATTTGACAGATACTTGTTGATAATATTTTGATAATTAAAAAAATATGAGTCTTTATTTTTTTTATATATTTATTGTTTAATTAATGTTTTTATAATGAAAAAATAAAATATTCTGTTATTTTTTAAAATTGCAAAAACACTCATCTTGTTGTCCAAAGAGCAAGACACCCTAACTATCTTCTATGCCTCTCTCTTTGAAACGTATACATCATATACTAATATTAGATTAAGAAATATTTTTTTCAACCATGAGATTCTTATTGATTTTTGGCACCCTTTCTATCTTTTCTATTGTTCATCAATTATCTTAATGCAGGATTGTGTGTTTTGATTCTGGATTTGTTTTTTCTAAATTTATATCTTGCCCAGCTTATGTATATTCTTTCATTAGACCAAGTTTACAAATTTCACCAAAAGATCCAAGGATGGTCATGGTAATGCTACTGGTTGGATGGATACCCCATCTAATCTAGCCACAAGAGCAAAGAAAAGGTAAGATATTTTTTGATTCACTAATATGCAAGAACCACTAGTGGTTGGAAGTGCATGAATTTGTTCCTTCAATTTGAATTGTTTCTAGCTATGGATGTGTATGATGATGAACTATTCTACATTTATATTGATGCATACAACAAAGCGACGATGCTTGCTTCGAACCAAATGAGGAACCATATGGTAGTAGAAGCTACAAGGTTGATGGACGGATACAATAAAGCTAAGCGATCAGAATCATTAGTGCAAGCATACGGAGAGGAGAAGAAATATTCTAAGAAAGCCGCACTAGAGCATGGTGTTGCGGAGGGTGGCGGAGCAAGGCATCCCTTTTATAAGCCTTGGGACCGAGACAGATTTCTGGTTGCAGGGAGGCAGGGTGCGAACTTTGATGCGCAAGCCTGGCTCATGGCTTGTCTTCCAAGTTTTCCTCTAAGAGTTTTTAAAGATATTTTCTTAGATTTAAATAATATTTGCAATTCTTATTTATGTTGATAGTGAAGTTTTGTGCCATCTATCAAGTATAAATGGGATAATAATAATTTATCGCAGTAATGAAATTAAAAGGCAAAAGATATAATATCAACAATATGTAATCACATAGCCTCAAATTATCCATTTGTCAAATATATCATGCTGTTGAAATAAGGGTCTTACTCTAACCTAATTCCACCCCATGGGCCTCAGGCTTATATATGAGCCTCTGTATGTCAAAAGATATAATATATGATAGGTTTGTAGAGAAGCAAATTATTTAATTTCTTTTATGTAATTCTTCACACTAACACTACACTCTATGTCTCTCTCTCTCTCTCTCTCTCTCTCTCCCTCTCTCATTCTTTCTATGTCACACTCTCCCTCTCATTCTTTTTATGCCACTCTCTCTTTCTCTAGCTATTTTCTTTGCTCTTTTCTTTCTTGCTATCTTTCTCTCTCTCTCTCTCTATCCCTCCCTCTCTCTCTCCCACCCTTCTCTTCCTCCCCTCTCTCTCTCTCCCTCTCTCTCCCTCTCTCTCTCCCCCTCTCTCCCTCTCTCTCTCCCCTCCCTCTCCCTCTCTCCCTCCCCCTCTCTCTCCCTCTCTCTCTCTTCTTGTGTGTGTGTCTCTCTCTCCCCTTCCTCTCTCTTTCTTCTTGTCTCTCTCTCTCTCTCTCCTCTCTCTCTCTCTTTCTCTCACTTTAATGATCTTCTTACTTTAAGTAATTTTTGGAATTTTATAAATTATATCAAATAATATGGTTTATGCTTTTAAATTTATTTCATATTATATTCATAAAAAATAATATGAATTCTTAAAAATTTATAACCAATTATATATATATATATATATATATATATATATATATATATATATGAAATACTATTTTATAATATCATATTATTTTTTTTATTTATGAAATAATATTATAAATGTATCCATATATTATAAATAATATGAAATGTTATAAATTTTGTATGGATATACATTTATATAATTTATTCATAGTTATTTTAAATAATATGTTTTTTAATAAATTAAATAATACGAAAATTTGATTATCAATTATTAGTTTTCATGGTTATTAATATTATTTTTTCTTCATTTTTATAATCATTAGTAAATTTTTTTATTTCAGAAATTTATTTTATTAATTTATAAATAATATTACAAAAAATAACCATTAAAATTTCATAAACTATTAACCATAAATTTATTTATTTATGAAATAATTTCATTTATGGTTAAATTAAAATTTATTTCATATATTAAATTTAAATAAATAAATTTTATAATTTTATTTTACTTTTTTATTTTTCTCTTTTTTTTATATTTATAACCATTTTCTTAATTTTAGTTTCCTTGAAATATAAAAATGCTAGGGCATTCAAGCACTAAAACTATATTTCTAATCTTTGCAAAGAGAGGAGAAGAAAAACGAGAGCAATTTGCAATTCTACCTCTTCTTATAACCAGGAAAAATTATCAATGTTCTTCTCCTTCAGAATGTAAATTACATTTCTCTCTCTTTCTCTCACTTTTATTTTCACTGGTGGAGTTTGGTTTATAAAGATTAATCAGTTTTTATACTTTTTTTCATTTTCCCTCAAGTTTTCTTCTTCTTTCTTCTATTTTCACATTACTTATATAATTTTGAATCTCCACCATGAGTGAAACAACAATTGGGCAGTGCAAACTTTGTTCTTTTAATGATTAATTTTTTAAGGTTTTATGTATTTCAAATAAAAAAATGAAGAGCAAGGTACTATAATTTTTTATTTGTAAAGAATTAATAGAGGTATTGTAATTTTTAATAATAAAAGAAATTCATCCTATTTTAATAGTAAAATAGGATGATAAAAAGAATAAAAAGACTAGTTGAAGAGTAAGGTACTATAATTTTTTAAATTCAAGTTCTATCATATCTTTGTCCTGTAAAAAAAGTATGCTTATTATTTTTTTCTTCTATAATAAAAGAATAAAAACACAATGTTTTTGTCTTTTGTTTTGATTGTCTCTTAAAATTTATGTCATTATTATTTTTTCTTCATGCACAATTTATAGACGTTGCCCCCAAATAATATTATTAAAATAGGAATTTTCTTTGTTTCTATACATAGTTTTATTTAAAATTGATTGTGAATAATTATTTGATAATGATATTCTGGTTTATGATGCTTCTCAACTGTAAAAAGAATAGAAAACTAAAAAATTATAATAACTAAAAATTAAAATATATATAATTCAAATAGTAATTATATATTACTATTTTTAAATTAAAACAATTGAATCCAAAATTAAAACCAAATAAACTAGATATACCCAACTATTTGCAGTCTTAACTATAATATTCTAAAAAAGTCAAGTAACTAGAACTCCAAAATTTAACTAGGCCTATTTTCTATTAATAGTTTGATTTTTTTATAGATCCTTAACACATCTATTTTCATTAGTAATCTAACTTTTAAGTGATTTAATTAAGTTGAATATTAAAAACTATTTAAAAGTTAGCCTTCATGACAATTATAAATATATGATGCTGATTATAGCCACAATATATCATCTATAAGCGTGACAAAATTCATTAAAATTAGAAATTTGACTTAGCTATTTAGATTATAGTAAAAAGTTAAAATGATTAACTAAAAGTGAAATCCATTAATAATTAAAATTTAATTATTATTAACTTTGTATGTGCATCCATATGAATCGATAGTCAAATGGTTATGAGTGTTTCATAAAAAGTCAAATGATGATAATTTAAAATGATGATAGACTTAATATATTTGTGTTAAGCTAAATTTTGGAAAAATGCCATCTAGAAATAATTAGAAATGAATTTCTTTTGAGTGTTACATAAAGATATTATTACTAGCAACTTAAAATGATATTTAAACTAGTTTTTAATAAACTTACTTGAAACTTGCAAAGACACGCTTTCATATCTAATAATAGTAAATTAATAACTATTTTTGTGATATTATGGTAGAAAAAAAATTGAAGACTACTAAGTGTGAGTGCGTATAGATTGAATACACCAAACAAATACACACACTCACATATAGACTAAGGTAAATCCTTCTGATTTTTAAGCCAAAGTAAATAACATTAGTGGTAATCATGTATAAAAACTACTTGAGCGAGAGTTAGCCAAATTAATTGTCCAAGCTAAAATCTTATGATTATTTTAATAATACACACTCACACATAGATGATTAACACAATTGTTGTTAAAAGTAAGAGTGTATAGATTGAATACAAGTTTAGCTTCTAATTATAATAGATGATTATCATTGCTTGTGTATTCACTGCACCAATTTTTCTTCATTAGTTTCATTAGGAAACTTTTCTTTTAACCAAGGCTTGTGTATTCACTACACTAATTTATTCTATAACAATTTAATTAAAAGAAAATCATATATTTTATGGTGTATGATTCAAAAGAGTTTACAGATGATGGAAGTTTTGACTCTTTATTATGCTTGTGTTAGAAATAATATTTTGGGTTAAGTCAAAATATTTATTATTTTAATTGGAAATTAAGTTAGGTAAAACTAATATCTCTAAGAGTTTGGTTGCTCACATTGATTTAGTAGGCTAAAAATACTCAACCTAGATCTTTGTTGCTCATTTAATTGGCTATTAAATGAGCAATGATATTAGTGACTAGAATCATACATGTTGAAGAATGAGCATGGAATTTTAGAATTCATACATCTTTTGGTCAAAATAATGGATCATCATTTTGAGAATGTGGTAGGGTTGAACTACAACATGATGAACTTATCTGCCTCATCTTTCAATTCTTCACGTGAAGTAATTTAACTAAGTTTTTTTATTAGTGATTTTTTTAATGGTCAGTGTGAGCTCAACATCATGTTCCATTTGGAAAATGCACATTTTATGTTGGATTAGATGGTCATGAATGGTGCATCATGGAGACAAATAAGTCTAATATCCTCATCCCAATCCAACTGATGGATAAATCATCGTGATAATGTTTTAAATGTTTTATGCAAACTAATGTATTATTTCTATTCATTTTCATGCATATAATGGATGAATTTCATGTGTTCATGGGCTTAATGTTTATGTGTCATTCAACTTTAATTTATAATAAATGATAAAAATATAACATGAATTATGATTGTTCTTGCTCTCAAATTTCATAACATTTTCCTCGGCAAATCTTCCATGGAATAAGTTTATATCTTTGATAATTCTCTTGTTTTTTATGGCTTTCACCCTTATGCTCTTTTATGGTTCAAACAACGAGTTGAACAATGACTCTTCTTAACCAACATTTCACTATTTCTTTCTCTAAGAAAAAGTTTTCTTTTTTTTTATTTTTTTAAAGTTCTAATGGTCAGGGTCTATGATATCACGTTAGAAAGTAAAAATTAAATAACATGACTTTATTAACCATGATTCGTGATTAAATATAACCCATGAGATTGGAGCACCCCGAACACTATGAGAAGTTCATTGACTAAACTATATATAAACTAGAGATATATCTCTACAATAAAAACATAATAAAATAGTTTATTTTTTTATCTGTGACAACTACTAGATTAATGCACAATGCAAAAATGTCTTCTTTCTTCTTAATAAAAAATTGTAGCTACTAATTGTTGTTTGGATCATTTAAATATATTTTATAGATGACTTTACTTTCAAGAATACATCACAGAAACTTAGTGCAATTCATAGGATATTGTCAAGAGGGAGGCAATATGCTTGTTTATGAGTTCGTGCATAATGGAACATTGAATGAGCATATTTATGGTAACTAAAATCTTATATAAAATTCAATCGATATCAACTGAGGTAGTCATTAATGCATGTAACATAGATAGGCCAGTTCACAAATGGAGAAAGTATTAATTGGATCAAGCAGCTCGAGATTGCAAGATGCTGCAAAAAGATGTTTTTTAAAGTTCTTATTAGTGTTTGATTTATTTTGCAAGCATATGTTGTTAGAGAAATTATATTATTTACCTTTTCAAGGATTGAGTTTCTTCATATGGTCCATGTTTGTGCAATTATTCACAAGGATTTAAAAACAAGAAATACTCTTCTTGATAAAGATATGAGAGACATTGCAAATGTGCAGCTGCATTTCTTGCTGGTAAGCCAAATATTCATGATTTCATTTAACTAGTAAAAGCCTTTTTTTAAAGTAGCAACTAGTAGTGAAGATAGCCCCTTCTTTTTTTTAATGTCACATCTGAAAAGGAATAATAATCATAGAATGTTGATTTATTCTTATCCCATTGAAAATGTGATGAGTAAAAAATTGTAGAATGTTCATAAAATAAACAATTATTACTTTTAAAAATTATTTTTGTTCCTATTAATTGTATTTTACTAATGATTTATTTTTTGATAATCAATTTCACTTCCATGGTCATTATATGACTGTGGAAAATTGAACCATCGTGGGAGACAAAAAGGCCGCTTCAACTCCATCACAATCAAAACCTTTGATACTACTATTTTCCTTCTTGAATAAATGGCAAAAAAAATATGCACTTTGCAAATGGAGGAAAAAAAAAATATGGTTAAAAATGTTCTAACTATTTTCCAGCATGTGGCTTAGTGTTAGTGGGTGCATGGTCCAGCTGACAACGATGCCATGAGATGTGGTGCCGTGGATGCACTGCCATGGTGCATAACTACCTGGAAGTGCACAGTGTGTGCGTGGTGTAGTGAACGTGCATGTGTTCTTCATGTATTGGATGTGCACTATGTGTATGTTTGATGCGGCCATGGTGCAGTGTGAGCAACATGTGGGTTATGTTCGTTGTGTTCTTTTTTTATATGTATCAAAGAGAGTAATTTTCAATGTAGAATCAAGTGAGTAAAAACTATATGGTTGTTATTAAAGTGGCCACTTCTTTCGTGGTTCCATCACTATTTGACTACTACTGTAAATGTTAAAAGTTAAGTGTGCAATGAAAAATATTATATTTAATTTATTTATATCTAGCATAGTTTTTTATTTTCTATTTTATCACATGAACTTGTGGAGGAGGATGTGTTGTTGGATTGTTGTTGCTCTATGAAAACTCTTGATTGATGCTAATCTCGATTGTTTATGATGGAGAGAGGGAGAGGGAGATTAATTGCTCACTGCATGTTTATGATGGTGAGAGGGAGAGGAAGATTAATTGATCACTACATGTTTATGATGGAGCAGGAAGTGCTTGAGATATGAGTTGTAGATTAGAAGAAGCTAAAAATAAATAATATGATTTTGTTTCTAGAAAAAATGGGCAAAATAGTAATTTTGCAGTAAAAAATAAGCTAAAAATTTTAGAACACTGATGATAAAATGGATTTCATTATTGAATTCAGTTAAGAAAATATAGCTACGGTGACAAATTTCATCAAATTTTGATGAAGTCAGAATTTAATTTTTTTTTTATTTAAATAATTATTGGAATAAATAAATAAGTTAAAAAATAAATATAAAATAGAAACAGAAGACCGCACCATGACGTGATCACGTGGCTGCACCTTGCAAGGTCATGTGTAAAAAAAATTAAAAAAAATTATAATAATAATAATTTTTTTAATAAAATAAAATAAAATAAAATAAATATCAGGAATCTAGAAAACGGGATGATGCTTGATGAGGAACGAAAAATAGAAATATACTTCTGGAGAGAGAGAGAGAGAGATATCACTGTGCAAAAGGAAAAAATTATAAATAATCCATTGATTTTATTTTGATCGTAATAGATTATTTTGGACTTGGAATAGAATATTCCAAGAACTAAAATTTCTTTGCGCGACAAAATCTTCAGTTTGATATCAAATTTATAAAGTTTCCATGAAATTTTACAGAAAGTAGTGGTTTTCTCATATCAGAATTTCTTTTTATGTAAAGGCCATAAATGATCATGTTTTATATTTCAATTCGAATTATTAAAAATATCATTGAAAATGGTAAATTAATGAAAAGTTTCTGTATTTCATTTAGTAAAATTTAGTGTATGTGAATTGGGTTTGGATTGTTATAGTTGTGTCTGAAATATGATTTAATCATAAATGACATAATTATATTTCATATGCACAGAAATATTTCATATGAATGAGTTGGTGCATTATATATATATATATAAATATATAAATATAAATATAAATATAAATATATATATATATATATATATATATATGTATATATATATATATATGTATGTATGTATGTATGTATGTATGTATGTGGATTGCGTTTGGCGAAATCAAATTGGGATAATGCCCATACTGAGTTATGCTGTATTTTTCTGGAGCATGACTAATTTAAATTTGCAAACTCAAATAGAGACAATGTCTAAGCTAAGTTACATGGTGGTTTTTTGAAAATATCCAAGGAAAAAAATATTTTGTCAGAAAATGTCTAATATATTTTTCGGAGGAGGTACATATTTCTCGGAGTAAATCAAAGAAAAGTATATTTTGTTCGGAGAAATGTCCAATATGTCACACTTAATTTTAAAGGTATATCATTGTCTATAGATGAGCGATCCTTTAAAAATACAATCTCCTCATATAATTATAAAAAAAGGATATTATAAAAAAAATTCATAAATATATAAATACGAATAAAAATTAATATTAAATAAGACTAAAATAACTATTTTTTTTGATTAAAAAATAATTAAAAAATTATATAGAATATTTTTCTGATATTTTTAACTATGATATTTAAATATTTGTATTAAAAACAATATAGAATTTATTATTTAATTATAATAAATTTGAAAATATTTTAATTAAAAAATAAACATTTTAAAAAATAACTATTACTAAAATGCTAAAATAAACAATTCTTTGATTAGATAAAAAAATTATATAATTATATTAATTAATGAATAAGCAAGTAAATATTAATATTATTCCTATAATCATAAAATATTTTTATGATCATTGGAATCTTTTAAAAAAATGACTAAAAGATTTGAAAATTTTGAATTAAAAAAAATTTTTAATTTTTCATAAAATTTAAAAGATAATAAATTGATATTTATAGATTAATACATAGAAGTTTTAATTACATCAAAAAAATTTTGATGATTTAAAAAATGAATATCTAAGTGTGGTTATTAAATGAACACTTCAAAGATTAAAATTTATAATGACTAAAATATTCAAAATTTATGCTTTTATTATTATTTCATATTATATTAATAATAAAGAAATTGAGACATTAGATTTTAGACATTTCATGTGGGAATAGGCCATTGGTTACTCTCTTCTTTAGTCTAGTAGCTGACAGCTTTCATCTGTGGCCTGTGGGACTTGTTTAGCCCACCTTTTTGGCATTCTTCATGACGTTGTTTGTAAACAGGAAGGTGGTTACTGGTTGCGACTAGCTCATTCACAAACTCTAAAGGCACCATATCACATCTTTTGTAGGGAAATAGGTATTAGGTTATTGAATAGGTAATTAATACGTCAATATGAACTCAAGTCATCTTTTTCTCGAGGTATCCATAGGGATGGGATCCATTCATGAGCAATCCAAGCTCGTAAGTTTTTCATGGCTTATTTTTTATTGCTTTTAATGTGCTTGTTAAGAGCTGCAATTTTTTGATTTTGTTTATTGCGTTGTAGAATATCTTTCTTGCAATGACAATGATTGTCGATACTTTAGGCCCCAAGTCTCGAATCATCGACACCATTTCTAGATGCCTCAATGTCAGAATGTCTGGTAGTACTTAGTATTCCTTTTTCGTGGGTTTTCTTTTCAATGAGAACTAATTGGATTTCATTGCCGAGTTTCATTTTGCAGTGGTGAGATTTGATATTTCATGGGGTGATCCATAATATCACCAAGAGACATTGGAGAACCTAAAGTCCACAATCAAGAGCACTAAGAAGTTCTATGCTGTATGTTTTTTTAGCTATGATTACTTATATCTGTCATAAGGGGAACAACATACTATCAAAATGAAATTACTTCATCTTTGTCAAATTGAATTACTTATCATGCATCTAATTGATTTGGCCATTGCCGTGTTGTTGATGTAGTTATCACAATCAAAAAGGGTTTAAAGTTTTGCTTTTCAATTTTTATGTTATGCTGGACACGGCGGGTCCAAAATGTAGGTTATTAATAGAAATGAGAAATCCATTTCACTCCTGGCTGATGGAGTTGTTATTTTAACACCTAATCATGAACAAAAAGCTTCGTCGGAGTTGTTGCCCATCAATTTTAATGGTCTGTCCAATGTTAGTACTTTATGAGTTATTATGGACTGGGTGGACTAGATCATAATGAAACATAGCATTAATGATCTTTGAATTAAATGAAAATATGATCATAAACATAATGGATGTGTTTGGTAGGGCATTCCTTGTAACTTATTATTATATATTGATTAATATAAATGCCCTCACTAGAAGTGGAGACCCATCAAATCCCTTATTTTCCTTCACATTTTTATTGTTAATTTTCTATATGCACTTCATTTGAATGATTTGAATTTTTTGTGTCACTATTTAATTTGGTGTTTATTTATTCTTTTCATAACAGAGAAAATTTTTTCTTTCTTTGCAGGCTGTTCAACCAGGGAACACCATTTTTTTAGTCAGTACTTGTTCACAGGAAGCAAAACTACTTTAGTGTGGCTGGAGGTAATGAACAACTTTCAAATTAAATAGAAAGAGGAAGAAAAAGAATAATGAGTTAATGATTTAATCAATATATAACAATAAGAACTCTACAACTTTAAAATGGGCTAATGATTTACACCTTTCTTAATAGACACCAACTGGTATGGTCATGTACATCAAAATGGGTTAATGATATACTACTCAAGCAGGGTATCTGAGGTGAGAGAAAATGATGTGGTTTGTGTGATAAAGAACTCTACAACTTTGGCAGGCTCACTGTTCACCTTGCATGTTTCTCAAATTCACATCAAACTGCTTACACATACTGCTCAAGATACGCTGGCCAATCTTTTTCATTGATTTCACTTTTGGAATTTGGAGAATGCTTACATTTGCATTGTTCTGTATTGGTTGGGTTCAAGGTTATCAGCACTTGAGGTGCAGAAAATAAAATTGAATTTCTCTCCTTCTCATACACCCGCCACTCTGAGAATGTTTGACATGTAATTCTAATGATGCGGTTCTTCCTCTTATTGTATAGTCATTTTCAGAATCATAGTTTGTTGCAGCAGAGAAGCTACTTTAATGTGATGTTTCTAATCTATAAAAATTGAGAATATGTTTATCAACTCTTATTAGTGCATAAACATTTTCTCAATAATTTTGTAGTACATAATTTTGTGCTAGCCCCTCCACAAAAGTTTTCTTTGTAAAATATATTTTAACTCAAAATGATCTTTTTATAATCAACAAAATCATAATTATTGGAATAATTTTCTCAAACTTGTATTAGTTGAGTTCATAATTTTTATTTATTAATAAAGATCTTACTCAGTGCAAAAGTCTCCCTCTTAGCCTGAGGTTTGATAGATATTAATATTTTGATGATCTTATCCTTGAAAACCGGAGATGCATTATCTGTTGAGTTTAGAACTTGAGATCTATTATCATTGGATTAAGACACTTGGCATCACAAAAAGACACGACCTATATTTTTCTGCACTATTCATTCTTCTGCATGAAATTAGGTATACTATAACATGGTACATCTGTATATAGGTGTGTATGTTTGCATGCCTAAAACTATCCACACACACATCCATCATCTATATGTATGTGTTTGTACATGTTATTTTCTTTAAATATATTTTTAAGCTTCACTAGTGATATTTTTTTGTGAAGCTATTTATTGATGCATTCTATGTGGGAAACAATTATGTGTTGTAGCACAGGCCCATGAGTATCTATCTCAGCTTGGAGACCTCAGTGAAACCTAGATTTTTGCCAAGATTGAAAATGTGGAGGATAGTTGTTTCCATAGTAATTCTCAAAGGCATATGAACATGCTCCTTCTAGCTTAGCCACTATTTTTTATACATGATTAGATAGTGGTCTCCTATTGCACATTCTAGCATGCCAAATAATATGGATGTTTCTGAAAGTGCAACAATAAAAGAAAATTGGTTTGTTTTAAATCAAACTTTTTTCTTCATTTGTTCTTAGAAGAAGATGGTATTATTCTTTCTTGTGGTAATTTAGGGATAAGCAGATGTTTATCTTTCTCGTGATTTATTTTACTAATTCTTCTCATGTGTGTGTTTCACCCGAGGCTATGTGATTATATATACGTACATATATACTAATTCTATCTATTTATCTATCTATTTAACTGTCTGTATATGGATCTGTCTATAAATCTGTCTAAAAATATCTCTATATATTTGTCTATATATCTCTCTAACTATCGTTCTATCTATTTTTCTAAATATCTATCTATCAATCTCTCTATAAATATATTTATATATATTTCTATATATCAGTCTAACTATATTATTATCTATCTATCTATCAATATATATATTTGAATATCTATCTTACTATCTATCTATCTTTATGTCTATCTATATATCTATCTATCTATTTGTCTATCTATATATCTATCTATGTATCTATCTATTATTTATCTATTAATATGTCTATCAATTTGTCTATCATTCTATGTATCAATCTAATTATCAATCTTTCTATCAAATTCTTTATTAATCTAACAATCTATCTATATGTCTATTTGTTTATCTATCTAATTTTCTTTCTTTCTATCTGACTATCTATCTATCTTTCTATCTATCTGTCTATATGTCTGTCTGTGTATCCATATATCTATCAATCTATCTTACTATCTATCCATCTATCTATATATATATATATTTTTCTATCTACTTATCTTTCTATCTATATGTATACCAATGTTTCTAGCTATCTGTCTATCGATCTGTCTATCTATGTGTCTATCTATCTATATGTATAAGTATCTATCTATATGTTTATTTGTCTATCTATCTGTACATATTTCTGTCAACCTATCTGTCTATGTATTTATATATTTATCTTCATATCATTTTGATTATCTATTTGTATATCAATATGTTTACCTATCAGTCTATATATCTATCTAATTATCTACCATTCTAAATGTCTTTCTACCACTATATTTTGTTTCTATCTAACTATCTAATTATATATCTAGCTATATTTCTATCTATTTATCTATCTATCTATATGACTATCTATCTATAAATCTGTCTGTCTGTCTATATATATATATATATATATATCTTTATATCTATCTATCTTGCTAACTATCTATCTATCTATCTATCTATCTATTTGTCTAACTATTTTGCATCTATATAACTATCTATATGTATATCTATTTATCTATTTATTTATCTATTTATCTTTCAATCTATCCCTCTAAATATTTATATATTTGTCTAACTATCTAACTATATATTTTATATTTGTCTAACTATTTATCTCTTGATTGGTTTATAAATATTTGTATTTATTTGACTTTCTTTTTGTTTAACAATCTTTCAAACTATCTATCTATCTATATATATATTTATCTATCTATCTAACTCTCTATCTATTTGTCTATCTATCTGTCTGTCTATCTATCTATCAATCTTTCTATCTTTCTATTTGTATAATTATTTTATTTTCTATATAGCAATCTATCTGTATATCTATCCGTCTATCTAATTATTTATATATCTGTCTAACTATCTATCTTTCTATCTTTCTATCTATCTATATATCTATCTGTATTACTATATGTCTATCAATCTATTTATCGATCCGTCGATAAATATGTCGATAGATTTCTTTATAAATCTATCTAACGATCTTTTTATCATCAGTCTAATAATCTGTCTATCGATCTTTCTATAAATATGTATATATATTTGTTTATATCTTTCTAACTATCTTTCTATCTTTTTATCTTTATATATATCTATTTTTCGATCTATTTATTTATCTATTTATTTATCTATCGGTCTATCTTTATATATATCTAGCTATCTATTTGTCTTTCTATCAAAGTGTCTATAATTCTATTTATCGATCTAATTATCAATCAATCTATCTATCTATTAATCTCAATATCCATCTGTCTATATATTTGTCTATCTATGTACCTATCTTTCTATCTATCTGATAGTTTATCTATCTATCTATCTATTAATCTATCAATGAATCAATCAATCTATCAATCTATATGTCTATCTATCGATCTATATACTTATATTTCTATCTATATGACTATCTATCTGTCTATCAATCTTTGTACCTATGTGTCTATCTATCTATCTAATTATCTTTTTATCTATCTATATAAGTATCTATCAATCAATCAATCTATATATTTATGTATCTATATCTATATAAATATATTTCTATATATATTTCTATCTATTTGTTTATCTATTTATCTATTTATCTATATATATATCTATCAATATATCTATATATTTATCAATCTGTTTAACTATCTGATCTATCTATAAATCTATCTATTTATTTGTCTATCTTTCTATTTAACAATCTTTCTATCAAACTATATATATATTTATCTTTCTATCTATTTATTTGTTTGTCTATCTATCTATCTATCAATCTATCTATCTACATGTCTGTCTATCTATCTATCTATCTATATATCAATCCTTTTGTCTCTATTTAAATCTCTCAAACTATCTATTTATCTATCCATCTGTCTATCTATCTATCTATCTATTTATCACTTTATCTATCTAAATATCTATAAATCTATCAATTTATCTATCTATCTGTCTATCTATATGTCTATCTATCTTGCTATCAATTAATTTATCTATCTGTCTATCTATATGTCTGTCTATATATATTAATATCAGTCTATCTATGTCTATTTATCTGCCTATCTTTTTATCTATCAATCTATCTATCTATATATCTATCTATCTATTTGTCTATTTTTCTATCTACATATGTATCTATTTGTATATCTATCTTCCAATCTATCTATCTATCTATTTGTCTATCTATATGTATATCTATTTGTCTATCTATCTATCTATCTATCTATCTACCTATTTATCTATATGTCTATCAATTTTTATATATTTCTGTCTATCTATTTTTCTATATATCAATCTTCTATCTTTCTATCTATATATCTATATATCTCTCTATTTATCCATTTGTTTATCTATCTATCTATTAGTTAATCTATTTATATATCTATCTAACTTTCTATCTATGTATCTATCTATCAAATTGTATATCTCTTCGTTTTTCTATTTGCCTATCTATGTGTCTATTTGTATGTCTATAGGTGTATCTATCTATCTTTCAATTTGTCTATCTATCTATATATCCATTTGTCTATCTATCTATCTATCTGCCTATTTATCTATCTATCTATATGTTTATCTATTTGTCTGTCTATCTGGCTTTCTATCTATATGCCTATTTATCTATCTATATGTCTATCATTAAATTTATCTATCTATCTATCTATATATTTCTCTATCTTTATGTCTATCTATCTATCTATCTACATTTCTATCTATCTATATATATGTATATCTATCTATTTATTTCTCTATATCTCTATCTGGCTATCTATCTATCTATCTATCTATCTATCTGTCTTTCTTTCTATCTGCCTATTTACCGATATCTCTTTGTTTGTCAATTTATCTATCTTTCTATCTTTCTATTTCTATATCTATTTGTGTGTGTGTGTGTATCTATATATTTGTCAGTCTATATATCTTTTATCTTTCTATTCTATCTATCTGCCTATATATATGTCTATCTTTCTGTATATCTATATATCTATCGATATGTCTATCTTTCTATCTTTCTATATTTCATTATTTCTTTCTGTTTATATATTTTTATTTTTATTCCTCTATCTAGCTTTCTATCCATCTATCTATTTATTTATCTATCTATCAATATATTTATCTCTCTCTAAATCTATCTATCAAATATGTGAATATCTATATTATAATATCTATCTATTTATTTGTATGTCTATCTAATAATCTGTCTATTTATTTATGTATCTATCTATCTAATTATCTATTTATCTTTTTGCTTATCTATTTGTCTAATCTAAGCATATATCTATCTTTATATATATTTGTCTATCTATGTATGTATTTGTATATCTATCTATTTGTCAATCAATTTGTCTATCTGTCTATCTATCTATCTATTTATTTGTTTATCTATATGTATAACAATCTTTTTATCGACCAATCTCTAAATCTGTCTGTCTCTCATTTTATCTATCAATCTTTCTCTCTAACTAACTTTCTATCAATCAATCAATCTATTTATCTATCTGTCAATCAATCAATCTATCTATCTATATGATTTGTCTATTTATATGTCTATATTTTTTTATGTCTATCTATCTATCTATCTAATTATCTATCAATTTTTATATCTATCTATCTATCCCTCCTTTTGTCAATCTTTCTAACTATCTATCTGTATATCTATTTGACTATCTGTCTATTTATATGTCAGTCTATTTATGTGTCTATCTGCCTTTTTATCTATCTATTTATCTAACTTTCTATCATTCTTTCTATTTGTCTATTTATATATTTGTCTATTTGTATGTCTATTTGTCTATTTATATGTCATACTATCTGTCTATATTTTTTTATATTTATCTATCAACTTTATATCTATCTATCTATCAATCATACTATATGTCTATCAATATATCTATCAATCTAATAATCTGTCTATCTTTATATTTATCAATATGCATTTCTATCAATATGTATATCTATCTTTCTATCTATTTGTCTTTTATTTTGTATATCAAACTTTCTATCAATCTATATATAAATCTATCTATTAATCTTTATATTAATTTGTCTATCAATCATTCTAGCTATATGTCTATTTAAATAACTTTTTATCAATCAATCAATCTATCTATCTATATGTCTATTTGTTTGTCTATCTCTCTATCTGACTATCCATCTATATATCTTTTTATCTGTCTATGTATCAATCTATCTATCTATTTGTTAATTTATCTTTATGTCTAACAATCTTTCTAAATAACTATCTTTATATCTATATATATGACTATCTATTTGTCTATCAATCTATTGATTTATCTATATATCTATCTATCAATCAATTGATTTGTCTATCTATATGTATATCAATTTATCTATCTATCTGTCTGTCTCTCTATCTGTCTATCTATCTATATATCTACCTATTTTTTATCTAACTATCTATCTATTTGTTAACTATAGATTAATATATCTATTTACCTTTCTATCTATTTATCTATCAATCTATATGTACATCTTAACTTTTTACCTATCAATCAATCTTTCTATATTTCTTTCTTTCTTTATTTCTATGTATGTATGTATGTATCTATCTAATTTTTGTCTATCTATCTATCTATCTATCTATATATATGTTTATCTATCTGTCTTACTATTAGTCTATATATATATATGTGTCTATCTTTATGCGTGTATATATATACATATCTATCTATCTATTTGTCTAACTATTTGTCTATCTATCTATCTATCTATCAATATGTCTATATGTCTATCTATCTTTGTATCTATCTATAAATTTATCTCTCTATCTATCTTTCTGTCTATCTATCTATTTATCTATCTATCTATCTATTTATCTATCTATCTATCTATCTATTTGTAATCTATATGTCTATCTATCCATTTATATAAATATCTATCTTTCTATATATACATATATCTATCTTGTTGTCTATATATCTATCTATCAATCTAATAATCTATCTATCTATTTTTCTTTCAATAAGTCTATCAATATTTCAATAAATATGTTTATGAATCTATCAATTTGTCTATCAATCCGTGTATCTATTTGTCTATCTGTTTGTCTATCTGTATGTCTATGTATCTATCTATTTGTCTGTCTATCTATATGTCTATGTATCTATCTATCTATCTGTCTGTTGATCTATTAGTCTATCTCTTTATCTATCTATATATCTATGTATGTGTATATCTTTCTATCTATCGGCATATCTCTCTGCATGTCTATCTATTCGGGTATCTATAAATCTATTTATCTCTTTATCTATCTGTCTGATTATCTGTCTATCTTTTTCTATTTGCCTATCTTTTTTCTATCTTTTAATCTATCTATCTTTCTAATAAATTGTTTATATATCTGTATATCTATCTATCTATATATCTATCTATCTATCATTTTATCTATCTATCTATTTATCTGTCTGTTTATCTATATATTAATTTATCTAATTAATATCTAATAATTTATCTATCTATCTATAAGTATATTTATCTGTCTATCTATCTATTTATCTATATATATGTCTATAAATCTGTCTATCTATTTGTCTTTCAATATGTATATCAATCTATCTATCAATTTGTCTATCAAAATGCCTATTAATCTATATATTAATCTGTCTATCAATCTTTCTTTTAATCAAATTATCTATCTATCTATCTATCTATGTATTTTTCTCTTTATCTATCAATCTATTTCTCTATTTATGTAAATATTTATCTATCTATATGTATATCTATCTAGCTATCTATCTATATATCTATCTATCTATTTGTATGTCTATCGGTCTGTCTGTCTATCTTTTTGTCTATCTGTCTATCTATTTATTTATCTATCTATTCATTTTTTAATATCTTGTTCTCAATTAAATTATCAAACTATATATCTATCAATCAATCTTTTATCTATCTATATATCTATCTATTTGTATAATAACCTAACTAATTATCTATCTGTCTATCTATCTGTCTGTCTTCTAACTATATGTCTATTTGTGTGTCAATTTGTCTATTTATTTATCTGTCTATCAATCTGTCTATATATATATATATTTATAGCTATTTGTCTATATGTTTATCTATCTACCTATCTCTCTGTCTGTCAATATATCTATCTATTTATCATTCTATTTATCTCTCGATCTAAGTATATAACTATCTGTCAATCTTTTTATTTATGAATTTCTATATCTTTCAATCTATCTATTTATCTATCTATCTATCTATATATCTTTCTATATTTCTATCTATCTATCTATCTATCTATATCTCTATCTCCATATCTCTCTATCGATCTATCTATTTGTCTAATAATCTTTATATGTATCATTCTATATATTTGTCTAACTATTTATCTATATTTTTATCTATCTGTCTATCTTTCTATCTCTCTATCTTTTTATCTATATATTTTTCTATCAATCAATCTATCTATTTGTCTATCAATCTATCTATCTATCTGTCAATCAATTTGTCTATCAATATCCATATCATTAGGTCTATCTAATGATATATCAATCAAATTATCAATCTTTGTATCTATTTGTCTATCTATCTAACTATCTATAAATCTATCTATCTTTCCTAACTATCTATCAATATGTTTATCTATATATCTATCTATCTGCCTATCTATTAGACTATCTATCTTGTTATTTGCATGTCTATCAGTCAATCAATCTATCTATTTATCTATCTATCTATTTGCATTTGCATGTCTATCAATCTTTGCAATTTGCATGTCTATCTGTCTAAATGTCTGTCTATCTTTCTATCTATTATCTATCTTTGTGTAGGTTGATTTGTTTATCTATCTTTCTATCAATCAATTTATCGATCTGTCTATATATCTCTGTAACTATCAATCAATCAATCAATCAGTCTAATAATCTACCTATATATATATATCTGTTTGTCTGAATATTTGTCTATTTAACCATCTATCTATTTAACCATCTATCTATTTAACCATCTATTTAATATTTGATTAACCATATATATATATCAGTCTAATAATCAATCAATCTATCTATCTATTTAACCATCTATCTATTTGTCTGAATATTTGTTAATCAATATGCCTGTTATTTATTTATCTATCTTTGTATCTATTTATCTATTTATTTATCTGTCTATTTGTCTATCTATCTATTTGTCTATTTGTTTCGCTATTTGTTTATCTATTTATCTATACAATTGTCTATCTATTTATTTATCTATTTATCTATCTATCAGTCTATCTATCATTGTGTCAATCAATCAATCAATCAATCTATCTATCTATCTGTTTATCTATCTATCATATATATGTCTTTCTTTATGCCTATCAATCTGACTATCTATCTATCTATTTGTCTATCTTTATGTTTATGAATATATCTATTTAATACTTTATCTATCTATCTATATATCAATCTGATCTATCTATCTATCTATCTATCATTCACTACAAGAAAAATCACATATAGCTAGGGACAATTCCCTACCTATATGGGAGATTTCTGTTGCTAAATGGTAAATAGAGACGGAATATCAATGGATCGTGTCCCTTTCTAAAGAGCTTGCTAAATTTTAGCTACGAAATTTTCCCTAGCTAAAAAATTAGCGATGAAAAATTTCCTCGCTAAAAAAGAAAAATTATGTTGCTAAAATAACAAGATAAACTAAATCTTCCATCGCTAAACAAAAATAATAATGGCTGAATCCCTAGCTAAAGTACCTAGCATTAGAAAATTAGCGACGGAATATTCGTCGCTAATTTTAATATTTTCCTAGATAAATTAGCTAGGGAAATTTCCTTCTCTAAATTAGCCATGGATTTTTCCCTCACTAATTTAGCTAGGGAATTTTCCCTAGCTATTTTAATTTCAAAAATATTTAAATAATTTAAATAATTTAAAAATTTTTTAATTAAATAGTTTATTATTTTTAAATCATATTGAATAAAAATGGAAACTATAAATAATTTATAATAAACAAAAAATAAAATCATTTAATATCTTATTCAAATTAAATATTTTACATAATTGAAACAAAAAACTAACAAACTTTTATTTTTATTCATCAATGTATCTACCAATAGTGCATAAAGTATAATATATCCATTCATTTACGTTGCTTTCTCTCCCTCTGCTCCTCCGATCATCATTTTTCTAATAAGACAAAGTTGTCCGAGTCATGGCTCGTAATGTTTAGTGAAAAATCTCATTACTTATAGAAGCTTTGTATGAGGAACAATGCGGCATCATATCTGTAAGAAAATTAAACCACTCAGTCAAAAAAAATGTTATGTTTTGATACATATATAATCCTACAGTATATATGTAAATATATACTAGCAATTCACTCGTATATATATAAATACAGTATATGTACATATAAACAGTAGTATTAAGTGTACATATAAACTGAGTACAAATATACTCAGTATATAAGTACATAAAATACTACAGTATTAAATGTATGTATATACTAACTTTATTCGTATGTATATATCTCAATAGGTGCCATTGCAGCTGCTCCCGCTGCCGCTCCTGCCATTGCTGCCATTGCTGCAGTCATTGGCAATACCACTTCTGCTGTCGCAGTTGCCACCATCGCCACTACTACCGAAGTTCCAGCCACTGGCTTCTGTGGCGGCTGCTACCGCTGCCCCCGCTGCGGGAGCTGCCGCTGCGGCCGATGTGGTTGCTGTCGCCGCTGCTACCACCACCGCTG
>JAREIK010001546.1:463505-509720 GCA_029783825.1 Sapria himalayana
CTCTCTCTCTCTATTTATATATCTATCTATCTATTTATTTATCTATCTATCTATCTGTTTAACTTTCTATTTATCTATCTGTGTGTCTATCTATCTTTATAAAAGTATATATATATATCTACATTTCTATCTATCTATCTATCTATCTGTTTGTCTATTTGTCTATCAATCTATTTGTCTATTTGTCTATTTGTCTTTTTATTTTTTTGTATTCTATCTATTTATCTATCTATCTATATGTCTATATGTCTATCTATCTATCTATTTATCTTTATGTCGATCAATCAATGTATTCATATATCAATTTGTCTATTTGTATGTCTATCAATCTATTTATATGCCTATCTATCTATCTGTCTTCCTAACTATTAAATTATTTATCTATCTATCTAGCTAGCTATCTAATAATCTATATGTTTGTCTATCTATCTATATGTATTTCTTTCAATTTATCTATATGTCTATAAATTTATCTATCTATATGTCAATCTATCTATCTATATATTTATCTATCTATTTATCTATCTATCTATTTATCTATCCATCTATCTATGGATCAATATTTCTATTTATCTATCTATCTATATGTTATCTATCTATTTATCTATTTATCTATCTATCTATCTTTCTGTCTATCATACGTCTATCTATCTATATATCTATCTATCCTTCTATCTATTTACTTTTCTATCTGTCTATCTATATGTCTATCTATCTATCTATCTGTCTGTCTGTCTATCTATCTATATGTTAATCTTCTAAGTTCTATCTTTTTATTTATTTATCAATCAATCAATCTATATATCTATGTATTTTTTTGTCTATCTATCTTTCTTTCTATATGTATATCTATCTTTCAATTTACGTATCAATCTGTATTTATATCTGAAATTCTATCTGTCAATCTATTTTTTCGATCAATCTGTCTATCTATCTTTATATTTCTATCTAAATATTTATCTATGTATATATATATATATATATATAATAATCTATCGATCTATCTCTCTATCTACTATCTATGTATTTATTCATCTATCTGTGTATAAATTTGTCTATCTAGCTGTCAATTGATATGTCTATCAATATATCTATTAATTGATCTATCAATCTTTATATCTATCTCTTTATCAATTCCATTATCTATCTATCTATCTATCTATCTGTCTGTCTGTCTATCTCTTTATCTATCTATCGAACTATCTATCTTTTAGTCTATCTTTCTATCGATATATTTGTCTTTCTGTCTATCTGTCTCCGTACCTATATTTCAGTCTATCTATATATTTGTTTATCTTTATCTATCTGTCTTTCTATCTATATGTCTATCTTTATGTTTGTCTATCTTTTTTTTCTATCTTTGTATCTATATACCTATCTATCTATCTAATTGTCTGTCTATCTATCTATCTATTTTATTTATCTTTCTGTCTATATATCTATCTATGTATATATCTATCTATCTATCTATCTATTTTCTATCTATCTTTCTATTATCTATATCTATATCTATCTATATATTTATTTGTCTATATATATATATATATATCTATCTATCTATCACCTATCTATTTATCTATTTATCTATCTATCTATATATCTAATAATTTATATATCTATATATCTATCTATCTGTCTATCTATCTATCTGTTTATCTATCTAGCTATCAATTTGTCTATCATCTATCTAACTATCTATTTATTTATCTATCTATCAATCTAACAATCTATCTATCTGTCTATCTATCTTTGTATCTATTTGTCTATCTTTTATCTATGTATCTATTTGTCTATCTATTTTTATATCATTATGTCTATCTATCTATCTATTTGTCTATCTTTTAAATATCTATCTATTTGTCTGTCTATTTTTATATCATTATGTCTATCTATCTATCTATCTATCTGTCTATTTGTTTTTCTATCTATCGATCGATCTATTTATCAATCTATCTATCTATATTTCTCTGTATCTTTCTATCTATCAATATGTCTATATATCTGCATATATATATATATATATATATATATATATATATATATATATATATATATATATATATATATCTGTTTATATATCTATCTATCTGTTTATCCATGTGTGTCAATCTGTCTTTTATCTATCTGTCTATCTTTTTGCCTATTTATCTACCTATTTATTTGTCTGTGTCTATGTCTATCTATCAATATACTATCTATATGTTTATCTTTCAATCTTTCTAAATATATAAATATATTTGTAACTATTTATGTATAAATATCTGTATATCAATTTGCCTATTTATCTATCCAACTATTTGTAGAGGTGTCAAACGGGCCGGCCCAGCACGGCACGGCCCGTTTTTCACGTGCCCAGCCGTGCTGCCGTGCCGTGCCGGGCACGGCACGGTCACTGTACCGTGCCGTGCCCGGCACGGCACGGTTTTTAAAATTCGGGCACGGCACGGCCCGTGGGCACGGCAAGGCCGTGCCGTGCCGTGCCGGCCCGCTAGGGCACGGGCGCACGGCAAGGCAGGGCAGGCGGGGCGGGGCGGGTCGGGTCTGTTTGGACCCGACCCGCGGTCTTTTTACCGGGGGCGGGGCCCGGTTGGGTCACGAGTCACGACTCAGTGAGTCGTGACCGTGAGTCGTGACTCGTGACTCGTGACTCGTGAGTCGCGACTCACGAGTCACGACTCAGGCACGCGGGCCGACGTGCCGTGCCAAGGCACGAGCCGTGCCGTGCCAAGGCACGAGTCGTGCCGGGCCAGGCACGGCACGGCTCGTGCCGGGCACGGCCCGGCACGTGGTTCGTGCGGACGGGCCCGGGACGGGCCCGGCACGGGCCCGGGCACGTTTTTTTATCGTGCCGGGCCGGCCCAGGCACGGCCGAACCGTGCCGTGCCTCGTGCCGGGCCGGGCCGGCCCGGCCCGTTTGACACCTCTAACTATTTGTCTATATATTTATCTTTCAATTTATCTTTCAATTTATCTTTCAATGTATCTATTTATTTACTTTTTTGTATATCTAACTATTTATGTATCAATCAGTCTTTCTATCTATCCATCTATCTTTCTATTGCCTATCTATTTAAAAATCTATTTACCTATTTATGTATCTATATATCTATCTATTTATAAATATGTCTATGAATCTATTTATCTATCTAACTTTCTATCTATCTCTCTATTGGTCTAACTATGTGGCTATATATTTGTTTATCTATCTTTGCATCTATCTATCTATCTATCAATTTGTCTATGTATCTATCTAAAAATCAATCATTTTATTTGTCTATCTATCTATCTTTCTAAATATCTGTGTATATATCTATTTGTCTATAAATCTATAAATCTATCATTATATCTATCTATATATCTAAATTTATATCTATCTATCTGTATATCTATCTATCTATACATTCTATCTATCTGTCTATTTATCTATCTATATATCTGTATATCTATCTATCTATCTATATGCTTATCTATCAATCTATCATATATATGTCAATCAATCAATCAATCATTCTTTCTTTATATATATCAATCTATTTGTCTATTTATTTGTTTATCTTATTTTTCTCTCTATCTATCTATCTATCTATCTATCTGTCTATCAATTAGTCTATCTATCTATTTAAAAGTCTAACAATCTATTTTAATATCTATCAATCAATATATCAATCTATCTATCTATTAATCTATCTATTTATATATATGTCTCTTTATATATCTTTAAATCTCTATCTATATATCTATCTAATAATCTATCTATCTATTTAACTATATATCACTATGTCTACTTATCTGTTTTTCTATATATCTATATATCTATTTATTTATTAGCTTTTTAAGAATATCATACATAGATGTTTGCCCCTGATAAATTTTTTAAGAATTAAACAATTGAGTAATATTTTTACTATTATCTTTTAACATTCAGTACATATTATAATAATAAATATAACATTTTTAATGATCTTATCACTTTAAGTAATTTTTTGAATTTTAAAAATTATTAATGATATCAAAGAATATCAAATTTTATTCCTTTAAAATTATTTCATATTATCTTCATAATAATTAATATGAATTTTTAAAAATTATCACCATAAAATATATATATTTATATATTTTTAACATTAATAATATTTTATAACTCTTAGGAGAGTGGCTAGAAGACAAATCATCTTTTTATGTATGTCTTATTATATAACGTTTGTAAATTTTGTAGCTATTTGATTTTTTTTATAAGGCTAAGCATATATTTTTTCAATTTGTTTATATATTTATTATTTAATTAATTTTATAATAAAAAATTATAAGCTATTTGTTTTTCATGTGTACCTTGCTACACGCACATGAATATTGTTGAAAAAATTTTGATAATAAATAAAAAAATTAGTCTTTTTATATAATATATATATATATATATATATTATTTATTTAATGTTTTTATAATTAAAAGTTTAAATATTTTGGTAATATATATAATCACTTGTTGTCGAGACGCAAGAGATAACTCTAACAAAGGAATCGGCTAAGTCCCCCGTTGTCCACCTCTATCTCTCGACACTAACACATCAAAACCTAATCGAAGAGTAATATAAGCGAGATTTCTTATTGATTTAAGGTATGTTTTCTATCCTAATTCTTCATCGATTATCTTTATGCAAAAGTGTGCATTTTGATTCTGATATTTTTTATTCTGAAATTCATCTTCATTAATCACCATGGTAAGCTCGGATTGTTTATATAAACTTATTCATATACAAACTTCATGCATTTGTGATATAATGCATTTTCATTGTGTATATGTTGATGGTGCACAGTAGGTATGTCGACTTTATATCTACGTCAGTATACATAACTATATATAAACAATATACATAAACAACATACATAAACATAAGTGTATTTTATATATGTGTATTTACACATAACTATTCATCAATATTCAGGTGTGATATAATATAATTTCTTATATAAGTGTTTTACAATATCTATAACTATAAAAATAGTACACATAAACATAACTATATATAAATATAACAATGTATATTTAATACACACACAAACACACACAAACACACACACACACACACACACACATATATATATATATATATATATTTATTTATTTAACAATATGTATATCAACATATTACTATATATAAATGTATTTATCTACATTAATATACATAACTATATATAAACAGTAACCATAAAAAGTATACATGGGTGGTATTTGGTATGCTAATTTGATATCTACATTAATATACATAACTATATATAAACAGTATACATAAACAACATACATAAACATAAGTGTATTTTATTCAAGTGTATTTAAACATAACTTTACATCAATATGCATGTGTGATATAATTCAAATTTCTTATATACGTGTATTTTACTATATTTATAACTATAAAAATAGTATACATAAAAATAACTATATATAAAAATAACAATATATATTTAATATACATGCATACATACATACATACATACATATATATATATATATATATATATATATATATATATATATATATATATATGTATTTAACAATATGTATTCAACATATTACTATATATAAATGTATTTATCTACATCATTTCCTATACATAGCCATATGTCTTCATATATATAATTACATGAAAAATAATATATAACTACATCTACAACATGTATAACAACATGCTTCAGAAACTTAATATCCATTCATATCATTCATCTCATTCATACATATTTTTTTTGGATATTGTATAAATCTTTATCATTTTTCCAAATATTTTAGGAACTTAAATTTAATTTTTTCAACCTTAAATGTATTTTTATTATATTTGTATATGTATGTATAATTATTATGATTTAATATGTTTAGATTTTGTATTTTTGTTTCACATAATATCATTTAACTAAAATTGATTTCTAATAAAATGTTCATTTGTTTAAAATACATGTTGTAAATTTCAAAATAAATAACAATATGTTTGTGTAATAAATATCATAAAAAATTTTTAAAATATATACGTGATGTAGTTTTAATTTACAAAGCTAAAACTGTAAAATTAAAAATTTTCTACAAAATAAAATTTTCGCCTCAAAATATGCAATATGTTATATTTATTATAAATAAACAATGCTTGAAATGTATTTATTAATTACAAAAAAAACATTGTAATGTATTAAATTTAAAAAAGAAATTAAAAATAATTAATGAAAAAAAACAAATTCATATATTGATATGGTCATTTATATATTTTGAATAAAAATTAAAAAATAATTACTTGTAGAAAAATTTACTCATGTATTTATATGGTAATTTGTTTTGTTTGAACATAATTAAATGAAATAATTGATTTTTTACCAAATATTAAAGGCATGTATCTATTTGCACTGGATTATATTTATTTGAATTTTAAAGTTTCTAAAAATTTATTAAAAACAATAAATAATAGGTAGAAATCTATCATAGACATTAATATTTTAATAAAAAATTTATATAGAAAAAACAAAAATAATATTATCTATTTGTGAACTATATTTTCATTTTAAATATAAATGTAAAAACAAAATAATTTACAAATATGCCAACTTCATTTATTTATATGAGTATAATAATAGTTATTTTAATATAAATATTAAAAAAATAACTATGAATAAAATAGATGCTCATATATATAATGTATAATTTCATTTTATGCATTAATATGCTTCACACACACACACACACACATTCATAACACACACACACACACAAATATTTGTTTTAAATATACATAATTTACAATAATTTATATAATATTTTATTTTAATTAAATTTTCAAAATCAAAAAATTTTAAATACATTTACACACACACACACACATAATAGATTCATGTGTAACTTTAAAAATACATTACCTATATAGGTATATGTGTATGTTTGTGTGGGTGTATAATAGTATATGCATGCATACAAATATATACACACTACTTTGAAAATGTAGATACATGTGTGAATATATACAAAAGTACAAAAATGTGTATGATGATATATAATGTATAGTAATGTATATGGATGTATAAATGTGTGTGTGTGTAGAGCAGTATTTATGGACATATATATTTATGCAAATATATGTAAATATCAATATTAATTTTGACAAAAAAAATACTTGAGCACATAAATATTAAAATGGTCCACAAATTGGCGAGAGCATGAGCAAAAAGTGTCATTTCTTATCTAATATCTATCTAATATTATAATTTGTTGAGAGTTCTACTATAACACTTTGCCTCAAAATTTGATCAGAGTTCTACTTGCAATGATAAGGTTCATTCAATACTACATACCATGAAGTTACATTTTCATTCAATATTATAATTTGTTCAAATAAAAAAATCTATCTAATATCTTCTTCAACAACTATTCTATCTTCTTTTCCTTGTCTTGATAAGCTATTTTCAATGTTGATTATATGTACATTTCTTATCTAATATCTTTAGTTCAAACTATTGTAATAGTAATATCCATAAAATCAATCTAGGCCGGACATCTTTCTTTTCTATGAGATATTTGATTATAGAATATTTAGTATATACTATGTCTTTGGTTCCCAATAAATATGATATTAATTTTCCAAAAGAAAAGATTGTTTATACAAGTTCTTTCTCTATAGTGGTGTAATTCAATTGGGCATTTGAGAGAGTGTTGTTATCATACTATATGATAACTATTTATAAATATTTGTATAACTATATAAAACTTTTCATAATTTATATTTAACTATATTTGTAACTATGTAAACTATTTTTATAACTATATTAATAACTATATATAACTATTTTTTTAACTATATAATATTTTATAACTATATTAGTAATTCTATATAATTTTATTTTTAACAAAATATATCATATGTATAATAATATATAACTATATATAATAGTATTTTACTAAATGTTTAGCTATAAAAATGTTATATATAACTATATCTTTAATTACATACATATTTATAACTATATATGTATAACTATTTATAAATATTTGTATCTATGTATACATATATCTATTCATATAATTAAATCTATATATTTATTTATAACTTTGTATATATTTATATATAACTACTTATAGCTACTTGTATGATTATATTTATATATAATTATATGTTTAATATAAATCTAATTTTAATTATATATACTATAGCTATTAGAACATGTAGAGCTTGACTGCCTTCTCTGGTGACCATCTCTTGAGGTCTATTAATTCTGTTTCTTTCTCTCATTAGATCTTTTTACTTCCATATGACAAAGAGATTCAGATTTAGTGGAATAAATGAGGTTTACGTTCACAAAGCTATTTAGCAAGTTGTTTGCCAACAAGGAGATGAGGATTTTGATGCTAGGTCTTGATGTTGGCAGTAAGGCAACCATTCTGTATAAATTGAAGCTTGGTGAAATTATCACCACAATTCCTACTAAAGTCTTCAGTGTAAAAACTATAGAAAATAAAAACATAAATTTCACTATGTGGGATGTTGGGGTCAAGACAAGATTCACCCTTTGTCATTGAGACCAAGGTCTCATATTTGTGGTGGACAACAATGACAGAGATCGAGTTGTTGAAGCCAGTGATTAGTTGCATAGGATGCTAAACAAGGAAAAGCATCGAGATGCAGTTTTGCTGTTGTTTTCCAATAAACAATATCTTACCAATGCGATGTATGCAACTGAAATTACTATCATATAAGGACTTCACTCTCTTCGCCAACACCTTTGGCACATTCAGAGCACCTGTGCTAACTCTGGTGTGGGCCTCTACGAGGTCTTGATTGTCTTTCCAATTAGATTGCCAGCAAGTCATAAACAATTTTAGCAGGATGAGACAAACTTTGTTGACAAATCTAGATGTGGATCTAATCTTTGCCAATTTTGTTTGAGTTTTGTTCAGTTATGCGGATGTCAGCATCAATTTCTAGGGCGATTCAAATTGTATTTATATTTATATATTGCATGCCTGAAATACAAGGCCTCATTTACTTTGTTCTAATCTGTTGTAAGCCGAACTTGTTTGTTTTATATTTTTTGTCTTTTTGCCATTGGATCCCAAATGTATAAGAACATATAATTATATATAATTTTCTTTGACTATATGTATAACTATAAAATATTATACATAACTATAATTTAAAATATATTTAACATCATATATTTAATATAAATTTTTATATATTAGGATATAAAAATGAATTTTACCATTTATATACCTATAGATAACTATATGTATACATATATAAAATTATATAATTAAATATATATGCCTACATGTATAAATATAAGTATAACTATGTGTGTAACTATATGCATAACTATATGTAATTATAAAATAACATACAATTTTATGTTTAACTATATGTGTTTAACTATATATAAATATATGTATAAATATATATAAATATTTGTATTACTGTATAACACTTTATATAATTAAATATAACTATATTTGTACCTATGTATACATATATGTAAATCTATATATGTATTTATAACTTTATATATTTATTAATAACTATTTGTATGAATATATCTATATATAACTATATGTTTAACTATATAAAAATATTTATAGCTATATATACTATATGTATAATAACATATAACTATAAATAATTATATCTTATTATATGTATAACTATAAAATCATTATACATAATTATATTTAAATATATAATTTATAACTTATATTTAATATACATTTCTATATATTAGTATATAAAAGTTTATTTTACTATATCTATACCTATACATAGCTATATGTATAAATATATAAAATTATATGAAAAAATATATATACCTACATGTATAAATCTTAGTATAACAATATGTGTAACTATATGTATAACCACGTGTAACTATATTTATAATTACATGTATAACAACATACCACATTATATTTAACTATATGTGTATAACTATATATAAATATTTGTATAACTATATAATACTCTATATAATTAAATATAACTATATTTGTAACAATGTATACATATATAAAATTATATAAAAAATATATATATACTACATGTATAAATATATGTCTAACTAATGTGTAACTCTATGTATAACCACATGTAACAATATTTATAATTACATGTATAATAACATATAACATTATGTTTAAATATATGTGTATAATTATATATAAATATTTGTATAACTATATATAAATATTTGTATAATTATATAAAACTTTATATAATTAAATATAACTATATTTGTAACAATGTATACATATATGTAAATCTATATATTTATTTATAACTTTATTTATTTATGTATAACTATTTGTATGAATATATTTTTATATAACTATATGTTTAACTATATAAAAATATGTATGCCTATATATACTATATCTATAATAACATATAACTATAAATAATTGTATCTTATTATATGTATAACTATAAAAGCTTTATACATAACTATATTTAAATATATAATTTACAACTTATATTTAATATATATTAGTTTATAAAAATATATATTACTATATCTATACCTCTACATAACTATATGTATAACTTTATAAAATTTTATGAATAAATATATATACGTACATGTATAAATATAAGTATAACTATATGTGTAACTATATTTATAACCACATGTAACTATATTTATAACCAAATATAACTATATTTATAGTTACATGTATAACAACATACAACATTATGTTTAATTATATGTGTATAACTATATATAAATATTTGTAAAACTAAATAAAATTTTTTATAATAAAATATAACTATATTTGAAACTTTTATACATATATGCATACATATATGTAAATCTATATATTTGTTTATAACTTTGTATAATTTATGTATAACTAATTATAACTACTCGTATGAATATATATATATATAACTAAATGTTTAACTATATATAATTTTTTATAACTATATATATTATATGTATAATAACATATAACTATAAATAATTATATCTTACTATATGTATAACTATAAAAACTTTATACATAATTATATTTTAATATTAATTAACAACATATATTCAATATACATTTTTATATATTAGTATAAAAAATGTATTTTAGTATATCCATACGTATACATAACTATATGTATAAATATATGAAATTATATGAAAATATATATATTCATACATGTATAAATATAAGTTTAACTAGACAATTAACTATATGTATAAGCACATGTAACTATATTTATATTTATATGTATAAAAACATACAACATAATACTTAACTATATGTGTATATCTATATATAAATATTTGTATAACTATAAAAACTTTATATAAATAAATATAACTTTATTTTTTTATTATGTATACATATATGTATACATATATGTATACTTAACTTTGTATACATTTATGTATATCTATTTATAACTACATGTATGCATATATCTATATATATAACTATATGTTTAACTATATGTAACTATTTATAACTACAATTTCTATATGTGTACTAACATTTAATTATATATAGGATAATACTAATTCATTGCACTAACTTTAAATTAAATGATAAAAGATATAATATTAACAATATGTAAGCACATAGCATGAGAGTGTCTGTTGGTCAGGCTCATATATGGTATAATACAAAAAAGGGTCGTACTCTTACCAATTCCTAGCTCTTGTGCCTCAGGCTCATATATGAACTTATATATGAAAAAAGATGTAATATTGGATAGGGTTGTACAAAAGAATTTTTTATTTATTTATTATAACTCCTCATTCTAATAGTATATTCTCTATGTGTCTCTCTCCCTCTAATTCTTTCTGTGTCACTCTCTTCCTCTTTTTCTTTCTATGCCACTCACTCTCTCTCTCTTATTATTTTATTTCTCGCTCTCCTTTCTTGCTTGTTCTCTCTCTCTCTCTCCCCCCTCTCTCTCCCTTTCTCTCCCTCTCTTTCCTTTTTGCCATTTCTCTCCCCCTCTCCCCCCATTCTCTCTCTCTCTCCCTCTCCCTCTTCCCTTTCTCTCTCTCTCTCTCTCTCTCTCTCTCTATCTATCTATCTCTTTATCTCTCTCTCTCTCTCTCCCCCCTCTCTCTCCCTTTCTCTCCCTCTCTTTCCTTTTTGCCATTTCTCTCCCCCTCCTCCCCCCCATTCTCTCTCTCTCTCTCCCTCTCCCTCTTCCCTTTCTCTCTCTCTCTCTCTCTCTCTCTCTCTCTATCTATCTCTTTATCTCTCTCTCTCTCTCTCCCCATCTCTCCATTTCTCTACCCCTCTTTCTCTTTCTCTTTGCCCACCTTCTCTCTCTCTCTCTCTCTCCCCATCTCTCCATTTCTCTACCCCTCTTTCTCTTTCCCCACCTTCTCTCTCTCTCACTCTCCCCCTTTCCCAGTTCAAACTTTAAATGTTATTCTTTTTTGCTCTCATTTCTTGTGCACTATCTTATGTTGCTCCCTTTATCTAGTATTACCATGATATCTATAATCTTTATCATGCTAATAATCATTTTATCTATTCATGTAGATTTTACAAACACATTGCCTCGATATTCATGATATTTAATTTTTAAATATTAATCTGTATGTAATTTTATTTAATTATTAGTATATTTTGAAGTAATAAAATGTTTAATTCTAAATAATGTTTAAGCATTATTTTTTGTGAATAAAATGAGAGATAATGTGTTCAAATAATCAGTGGATGTACAAAAAGTTTATGAATGAAATTTTAAATAAATATTTTTTGAGTGGGCTTGAACTTTCATCAATTTTGCATATAGTCAATTGAGATGGATGGATGGAGAAAAAATTAAGTATCCAAGTAATCATCACAAGTGTCAGGATATCCCTTTTCATGATGCAAACACTATAAGATACAATTTGGCTAAATATGGCGCTGTGCCAATTTATTTTGTTTGGATTTATCATGGGTAAAGTACAATAGCTCTGAACATTGACCAAAATGAGAGTACTGAATAATTTGCTTGTGGTGAAGTATCATCAAACACATACCATAGAATGATAATTGAAGCTACTAGAGTTGACTTCAATATGGATTATATGGATGAACCACCTAATCCTGAAGCTCAAAAATTTTATGAAATGCTTAAAGCTACAGATAAAGAGTTGTTGCCTGGTTGTAAAACACATTTGAAATTGTCACTTGGGGCTCGACTTATGAGCATTATGTCAAAAAATCATATGTCTGAGAAATTATTTGATCAGGTGACATAACTAATGAAGGAGATTATTTCGGATAATAATTTGATCACTAACAACTTTTACAATACTAAGTAGCTACTACGAGGAATGGTTCTACCAATGGAAAAAAATTCATTATTGTTTCAATGGATGTACGTAATATTGGGGTGGTGACAGTGATTTAATTAGCTGTAAGTTTGTTGATCATCCTCGATTAAGAAGACATCTCGTGTTATAGATACATGACAAAAATTAAAAGTTGCATTTAAGAAGATGTATTATTTTCTATTAATTCTTCGATTACAGAGACTATATGCATCAAATGCTATAGAAAATGATATGAGGTGGCATTCTGAGCATGAGGTTGAAGAAGAGGTAATGAGTTATCTATCAGATTCACTTGCTTGGAAGCATTTTAATCATAGACATCAAGATTTTGCAACTGAAAGTTGAAATGTGAGATTGGGTCTCAACAATGATGGATTTCAACCATTTGTGAAAACTAGACAATATTATTCAACATGGTCATTGATAGTGACACCTTATAACTTTCCTTCGTGGTTTTGTATGAAGAAGCAATATATGTTTTTGTCAAAATTGGTTCTAGGGCCAAAAAATCCAAAAGACATGCTGAATATTTTCTTACTGTCTCTTATTGTAAATTTTAATCATTTGTGGGATGTTAGCATGAATACATATGATATCTCAAAAAAACAAATTTCATTATGCGGGCGGCCCTTATGTGGACGGTAAGTGACTTTTCTGCATATTCAATATTGTCTAGTTGGAGTACTGCAAAATGATTCGCATGCCCGTATTGCATGAAAAATTCCGATGCATTTATCCTCAAATTTAGTGGTAAACAATCATGGTTTGATAACCATAATAAGTTTCTACCTACGAATCATCCATTTCAAAGAAATAGAATTGTATTTCAAAAAAATAAAATTGTGATTACAATTGCACCAGCAGTTCGTTTAGGAGATGATATTATGACAGAGATTTAAAGTTTGTGTTTGAAGAAAGTAATTAAAAAGGTTGCTAATGGAAGTAATGGACCAATAGGAAAAATATTTGGCTAGAAGAAAAATAGTATATTTTGGGACTTGCCCTATTAGAATTCCAATTTTATTAATCATAACTTAGATGTAATGCATATTGAAAAAAATATGTTTGACAATATTTTCAACACTGTCCTTAATGTAGACGAAAAAACAAAAGATACTTTAAAATCAAGACAAGAACTGAATGATTACTGTCGACATCCTGAATTGAAACTGAATGAGGCAACAGGAAAATTTCCTAAAGCTTGCTACACACTTGATAAGAAGGCAAGACATATATTGTGTGAATGGGTTAAAATTTTGAAATTTATTGATGTATATTTGTCAAATATGGGTAAATGCGTTGATATGAAGACTCTTAATATATTTGGAATAAAAAGTTATAACTGTCATGTATTTATGCAGAGATTAATACCAATTGCATCCAATGAATTACTTCCCCAAAGTGTTTGGAAGGTCCTTACATAACTTTGTTTTTCAAATAGCTAACTACAACCACAATCAAAATAGATGACATGGTGAGGCTGGAGAATGACATTCCACTTATTATTTGTAAGTTTGAATGGATATTCTCATTGAGGTTTTTTGACTCGATGAAACATTTGCTAGTCCATTTGGCATATGAAGCAAGGATAGCAAGGCCATTGCAATACAGGTGGATGTATTCTTTTCAGAGGTAAATATATATAATTTTCTATGTTTTATTATTTCATACATAAAGTAATATTGTAAATTAATATAATTGAAATTTAACATTGTGGTTGTAGGTATCTTCGTAAGTAGAAATTGAATGTTAGAAACAACGCAAAAGTTGAAGGTTCAATTTGCAAAGCATATTTAGTAGAAGAAGCATCATCATTTTGTTCATATTATTTTGAGTATCAAGTAAATACAAAGAATAGAAATGTGTCTCGTAATGGTAAAGGTCATGTGATGGTAGAAGATGATTCTGTGGACAAACTATCTATCTTCAAGCACCATGGAAGAGCATTTGGAAGAGGATTGAAAAGATGTATGATAAATAAAGAGTACAAAGCAACCCGGAGCTAGGTTTTACTTTATTATGAGGAGGTTGCACCATATATTGAGCATGTATACTTAAAATGGTTGTAAGTTTAATCATAATTTAATTTTATCTTTAAAAGGAATTATTAAAAATTGATATATATTTTTCTATCTCTTTTTATATTTGTGCAGTATTTATATTGAGCAGTTAAAATATAGGCAACCAGTAATTTCTAGTAATTGTTTCGATTATATTCTAGAAAAACTGAATTTGCGAAATGGTTCAAAAATTATGTGAGAATTAATAAGATTTAAATTTTTGAAGTATTTAATTTATTAGTATCTTTTATTTATTAATATCATTTTTTTAATTTATGTCACAAACAATTGATCCTTCAAATGGAGATTCAAATATTTTCATTTAGAATCAAAGTAAAGGCCCATTTAGATATGTGACAACCTATCCTGGGCATTTTGTTAATGGATATAAATTTCATACAATTGGGCACGATTCTTCTAAAACAACAATGAATAGTGGTGTATGGATTAAAGACTCATGTTATAGTGCAGATGAGATTGCTTATTATGGTCAACTCAAAGAAGTTATTGAGTTGGAGTATCATAGACTCGAAAATAATAGGATTGTAATATTAAAGTGCGTATGGTTTGATCATACATGAAATATGGGCACAAAGATTTATTCAGATTATAAGCTAGTGGATGTTAAGCATAAACTTAGATATACATGAAATACGAGCACAAAGATTCATTCAGATTATAAGCTAGTAGATGCTAAGCATAAACTTTTATATAATCGATGAGCCATTTATTATGGCAATTCAAGCCGCTCACGTATATTATTATACATATCTGAGTTTATCTCGTGATAAAAGTGATTGATGGGCAATTTGCAAAATCAAAGCTCGATCAAATTTTGAAGTACCAACATCTCACCAAAGAAGTGCAGACTTAGATATTGCACTGGAATTCTAGGAAGATGACATAAATAATATTGAGCCTATGATTGTAGATGAATATCTAGAAAATTTTTGTGACTCAAATGGTGGCCTAATAGAAATTGAAGATGATCAATTTCTATCTAAAGATGAGTTCAAACTTCTATCAGAATTAGACAAAATATGAGAAAATTCATTGAAGGATGACAGTGATGATGATAATTAAACTGTTATAATTGTATTATAATATTAAACTATCAAAGACTTTCTATATTTTGTTGAAATCTATCGGTGTGTTTTTTTCTAAAATACATGCTTGTTCATCATATCTCTATTATTTGTTCTATGTTTTATTTTGTCTAGTAGATGGTGCCCAAAGGACATGGCCATGTTGGAGGTGGACATGGACAGAGAAATGAACTAAATTCATCTATTATGTTACATCATGTTGCAAAATCAGTACAATCTCATACCCACCATATCTAGACTTCAACATCATAATCACCATCTTCATTTCTTCACCAACACCATCATTGAGACCTCTACTATCACCTTTATCAGATATAAGTCCACCAACGATTATGTGTCCTTCACACACTTTTGATGTATCTCTATCTTTTACGCTACATTTTACGCCGATAGTTCCCCCATTTACAAAACAAACGACATCATTAAATGTTGTGTCTTTCTCTGTAGTCAGTGCAAAGTTAGCAATTGAGATTGTGGTTGGGAGCTAAAAGAATATGTAAATATGACTTTAAAAAAATTTTGATGTTACTGTAAGTGGTTTTTTTTATATTCTTATGATTTGCTTGTATTCAATGTTATTTATTTAATTGTACAATTTTATTCCATTTCACAAGTGTCCGACTATAATTACAAAGTATTTCAAGAAAATGGCTGATACTAAAGCATTCTCTTGGAAGAAAGTTTCTGAATCGACAAAAGAGTCTTATTTTAATGAATTTTAGGTAAACATAACAAAACAAAAGTATTGAAAAATAATTATCTAATTACTTAACTATTATGTTGGTTATTATTCAAGTAGTAAATAATTATGTTCTTATTGTTAATATAATATTTTTTGTTATTTTTCTATATATAGAATAATTGTATTTTGGCGCCCCAATTTGATGGAAAGATAAAGTCATTATGAGAGATCAAAGCTACCCAACAGTTTTATGATTTTGTCCATAAATTTAAGAATATGAAATAAAGACTTATTTTTATATCCGAGGATGACTGGTCGGAGTAGCTTAAGTATTGGGAGGAGCCAGAAGTGAAGAAAAAATCAAATATAGACAGCAAAACATCGATGAAGTGAGGTAGTTGGACTAAGTTCAATGAATCTGTCGACACACTGGATGGTCAAAGTTGAGCATTAAGCATGCTTGAGATTTCATACAATTTTAAAATTTTAAATATTTATATATTTAGTGGTTGTCCTAATGGTCTAATAAATCAAATCTATGCATGGTTTTATTAATTTTATTAATTTTTTTGATAATTTGATTTTTATGACTTAATAAAAACATATTCTAGGCTGGAGAATTGGGTCGAGATTCCAATTTTTATGAGTTTTTCAGGAAGATACACATGAAGAAAGTGGATGTTCAGTTTGTTGACAATAAGACTCAGATGATTACTGTAAGAATTTGTTATATTAATAAAATTTTATAATACTATAGTACATTTTTAAAATTGTTTTGAATGCAAAATATTTATTTTATTTTATGTATATCTAGAATATTAATTTTCTTTATTTTATCTCACAAACTAATGGAAGAACGTGTGACAGCTGTTCATCAATAAGTTGAGGGTTACATGGATCTTCAACCAATTGACTATGATCCTATTTATTTGGAAACCATAGGAGGTCTTAAGAAGTAGTGAGTGTACAACATTAGCTCGAAGGGAGTGGCATTTTGTTGTAGTAGTCGTGCTTCTAATTCATCTATCTCAGCAATGGTGGATGAGGCGGTCGAATAACAAGCAATGGAAACAAATCAATGTATTGTAGTTATGGAGACCGAAATGAAAAAAAAAGAATGAGCAAATATCTCATTTGAAGGAAGAATTATATGAAATTAAAGAAAAGAATGATGAGAAGTATATTAATTTGAAGGAAGGAATGTAGGAAATTTAAGAATAAAAGAAGGGATGGATTACTTATTTGATATAAGAAATACAAGAAATTAAAGAAATGAATAATGAGATGAAAGAAATTAAGAATGTAATGAAACAGCAAATGTCCTATATAGAGTCACAGTTAGTGGAATTGACGCAATAGATAGCATATCGAGATCTAGCTACGAAACATCGTAGGAGAGGCTAACACAAAATTCCCTACTAATTATGTGGATGATTTCGTATGAAAATTATTTCAGAACTGTTTTTGATTTTTGTCTGTGTAGCAAAACATGATAAGATTTTTTAGAGGTTTCAATTTTTTTTATTCTGGTTTTATTCTTTGCTTTGCTGATTAATCTAATAATGAATCTTTGTAGAACACATTATGTGAGACAAATGAAAAAATTCTGATTCAAAGCATTTAGACATTGCCACGGTACTACCAATGCATGGGTCCCATATTTATCGATTTTAGCTTGATCAAAAGGAGGCCTAGCTACTATTATCTTCATTATTCCTAAAACATTTTATTTTTGCACTCTCTTTCTCTCTAAACATCATTGCTGGACATCATTTAGATTTTTTTGAAGCTGTATGACTACAAACTTTAATTTGTGTTTTTTCATGTCTATAATAACTATTTTTATATATCTATGAATATGTTTGTGTGTCCCCGAATTTTTTGGGTAGATTTTTAGCTTATTATAGGTATGTAAAAGCCTTGGATGGTCCTCCATGATATTGGGAACAACACCTGAGCTTCTGAAGTTGAGAGATGAACCAAAAAAATTAATTCCACACAAATGTAGCTATGTTCTTGACACTCTTATTTTATGCAGATATACATAGTCGCAGTTCATATCTGTGACTACTTGTTATCGGTTATTGGTTTGTAAATGTAATATGTTATGCTCCATGTGCAGGTGTGACAATATTCTCTATCTATGTGGAGTACCAGTGAAAAAAGAACTAGAAATGCTGACCATGCCTAAAAGACATATATGCGTGTTTTTTAAGTCCTATATTATTTTCTTCTATTGTCTTTAATGGTATGTGTATTAGCATGAAAGTACAAGTGTGTGTGTTATCTAAGGCTATGTGATTATATATATGTACATATTATACTATAGTATGTACGTACATATATACTTGGTATAAATGTATGTATATACTAAGTATATATTTACGTATATATGAAGTATATAAGTACATATATACCTAGTATATATGTTCGTATATACTAAGTATATTTGTACGTTTATATTCAGTATATATTTTCATATATACTGAGTATATTTCTATGTATATACTCAGTATATACATACATATATACTGTAGTATATAATTACGTATGTATTCAGTATATACATACTTTATACTATAGTATATACATACGTATATACTTGGAATATACATACTTTTATTCTATTGTATATACATATGTATATACCATATATATACATTAGTGGGTGCATATATTTATTTGTAGACATGTATATATTGACATACGTACCCACTCATTTACAAAAGACACTTTTAAATATATAATTTCTCAGGCTGGTCTGGTCATCATCGTGCATGGCTCACTGATGTAGGTAATAAAAGTCATGGATATTAGACCTTTCCTAAAGATGTGAGATGAAGATATTTTTGGTCCAGGCCAACCAGGAAGCTAGAAGTTAGTCATAAAAATCTTAGTAATTATATTGATATACAATTATCACATGGCACAAAGCGAACATATGAGTAAATATGTTTTTTTGCTCTAGGTTCTGCAATGATTGGTTCTAATTGTACTAAGTCTTATAATGATGATGTTGATGATGCTAATGTAGTGTCGTGTAATTCTGGTCTAGCATGAATATTGGGTCCTATTTTGGGAGAAGCAGGTCGCATCCTCGTCAAAAACTCGCTCAATCTCAAGTTCAGCAGTCAAGCATCATCGCCCGTCCTACTTTTATTATTAGCAACAGCAGAGGCGATAGTGGCAGTAGTGGTGGTAGCGGTGGCAGTAGTAGTAGCAGTGGCATTGCTAGAGGTAGCAATAGCAATAACAACAAATGAGGTATATACATACGTATATACTCAGTATATACTTAAGTATAATACAATAGTATTTTATGTACATATATACTGAGTATATTTGTACTCAGTTTATATGTACACATAATACTATAGTTTATATGTACCTATACTATAATAATATATGTACCAATGAAATGCTAGTATATATGTACATATATACTATAGTATTATATATTTATCAAAACATATCTTTTTTTTATTTTTTTTGATTTGATTGAGTGGTTTAAATTTCTTATAGATATGATACCGTATTATTCTAGATACTAAGCTTGTATAAGTGAAGGAATTTTTCACTAGGTATTACGTACTATGACTCAGACATCTTTGTCACAGAAGAAAGTTGGTGTTCGAAGGAACAAAGGGAAAGAAAGCAACGTCAATAAATGGATAAATTATACTTTATGCAATATCGGTAGATACATTGATGAATAAGATGTAATAAGATTTTGTTATTTTTTTATTTTAATTATGTAAAATATTATATTAGCATATGTTATTAAATGAATTTTTCAAATTATAAATTATCATTTATAGTTTCTATTTTTATTCAATTTTATATAAAAATATTTAACTATTTAATTAAAAAATTGTAAAATAAATTAAATTCTGAAAATAGTTTTAAAATTAAAATAGCTATGGACAATTCCATTACTTAATTAGCAAGGGAAAAATCCCTTGCTAAATTAGCTTGGGAATTTTCCCTAGCTAATTTAGCCAGGGATAACTTTATTTTAGCAAAAAATTTTTCCGTAGCTAAATTTATTTGCTAGTGACTTTTTCCATTACTAATATTTAGAGACGAGCACTTTAGTTAGGGAAAGCTTCCGTCATTATATTCATTTAGTGACAGAAACTCTCATTTAGCTTGCTAATTTAGCAAGGGAAATTATCTTTTTAGCTAGGAATTTTTCCGTCGCTAATTTATTAGCTAGGGACACTTTTCCTCACTAAATTTTAGTGATGAGCACTTTGGATTGAGAACAGTTCTGTCGTTAATCCATCGGTATGTTCAGTTTGGTGAAGGAAAATTCCTATTTAGCTAGCAAATTGTCCCTAGCTATATGGGATTTTTATTGTAGTGTTTATATATATGTAACATTTATAAAACTATTTTAAACAAAACATTATATCAAAGTCAAAAGTAAGGCATGGAAGAAGATGAGCTCTGATTGTTTCTGTTCAAGTGAAAAAGGAATCATAGACGATAAGATTAACCAATAAATGCAGTGAAAGCCATTGAGTAGAACAAGAGGTATTTTTTTGTTGCTACTTTATGCGTATCTGGTGTGTAGCATAAATCACGCTGTAATTTGTTTTAGATTTTTAAGTTGGGGTTTGCATATCATATCTGGTGGGGTTTTGTTGGCTTTGGTGATCATGAATAAGACTAGATGAAAATGTGCATGAAGAATGCTACTTCTTCTTAGTTTTCTTAGTTAAAATATGAGTCCTTATTAGGTAGACTTATCATTTGCATAACTTAAAATTTTGAATATGTTGTTTTGGCCCATCATAGTGTCGATAGAAAATAACAGCTAAGACTCTAGTGTTAGCTGTTATTTTCTATGTCACCATTACCACATTTCTGCTACCGACTCCATTCTTAGTCCATCAGTGCCACTACCCTCTTGATCACTATAATCCTACCAACAGCTATGCATCATAGTTTGTGTTTATGAGGGAAGGCATCCATTGTTTTTTTCAATTTTTAGGTGATAATTTTTGAATCTATTGCTATATTTTTGTTTGATGAGAGAATAAGTAGCAGATATGATGAAATTTTTTAGCAGCTATTCCAGTTCACTTTTTCATTAAGTTGTGCATAATGAACATCCTCCTCGGTTGGTTAAAGTATTATGTGATAAACTCAATTGGTGTAGAAGGGTACACCTCTTCCACTTATTTGCGTTGCCTTCATGATTAGGGTGATAAAATCAACTAAAAATGATAGAACCCTAAGCAAAGATGGCTAGTAATAGTGAATGGAATTGATCACTAAACCTTTAATGTGCGAGCCATCATTATCTTGATCTGACATTATCATGAGATGACCATATCTTTTTACTTTTACATGATCATACTGCTTATGTTGTTGCAGCCCAAAAATCTTCTTGATGTTTTCAATTTTTTTGTATCTTAACTTAGACATCGATTGGCCATCCTTTGCATCAGCATCAATCACTTCTTTTGAAGGAATTGAGGTTAGAAACATAGAATCCACCCTCCCTGCAGTCAAATTCAAAAAAATATACCTAATTGATGGAATCAGTAATGGGAAACCTTGTCGGACTAGAAGCCAAAATATTTCACGAGCTCTATATGGTATATACATCTAATTTTATATGTATTTTTTGATCCTTATTGTTCATAACTAAAATGCATCACGAGTTTCAAATGTGATGTTTGATTCTACTATCGTGCAAGTTCAATAAACTAAAAGATTTTCATCTGAGTAATGTTGATTTCTTCGTCCAGATTATGTACGGGTTAGTTATGAAGCTAATGTGTAAGAAGACCAAATACAGACTTCATTCTCACGATGTGTCATAAAGCTCCGGTAGTGGACATCAATCTATTACTAGATTCTCTCTTGGTGATGATTCTAATAGCTACTAGGTAATTTTTTTATTTCTTCCATGTTCTAAATAGTCTGTTGGAAATTCAATATTTGTTTTATGGATAAAAATTTGTACAATGATTGGTAAATGATATATCTGTGCTGCAAAACTCCATAATTCTCTAAATCAGAATTCTTCATGCATATTGGTAAATGCTATATAAGTGATGGTCATATATATAATTTTGCTAAATTAATAAGTTGCCAACCTTCATATCATTTAAGTTTTAATTGATGTGTATGTAGGAAATAAAAGAAATGAAGAATGCAATACAATAGAGATGACCTATATGGAGTAAAAGTTAACAGCCTTGCCAAGATAGTTAGCACACAGAGTTCCAGTAGAGTATCTACATATGAGAACCTATCACAAATGCATCATATGGTGAGGATGATGATTTAGTTTAAAATGATTATATACCTATGTTATATTTTAGTATTAACTATGTAACTATTGTATCAAAATAATTTATTAACTACTTTTTCTTTTTGTTAATTTAAATAATGGTTTATAGTATATGTTTTTTATTCAATTTAATATAAAAATTTAAAAATATGTAATTAAATATTTCGTAAAAAAATAAAATTATGAAAATAGCTTTGGAATGAAAATTCTAAGGAATTTTTCATAGCTAATTTAGCTAGAGAATTTTTTGTACATTTTCAATCAAAAAATATTAATTATTATTCTTAATTACAATCAAAAATAGCAAAAAAAAATTTATAATTAGCTACAGAATTTCGGTCATTAAAAAATTTGCTAGGGATTTTTCTAGTTAATATTTTATGAAGAGCACTTTAGATTGGGATAATTTTCATCAATAATTTGTCATTATTCTATTTTAGTGATGGGAAAATCACATATAGATAGATAGATTGAAAAATATTTACTTAGATAGATAGACATACAGACAGATAGATATATTGATTGATTGATTGATAGAAAGATGTATAGATATATAAATAGACAAATAGATATACATATAGATGGAAGATATATAAATAGATAGACATATTGATAGAAAGATATATAGATAGATAGATAGATAGATAGATAGATAGATACAAATAGATATACAGATAGATTAATAGATTGATTGATTGATAGATTCATAAAAATATTAATAGACAAATTGATTGATAGATAGATAGCCATATTGATAGATAGTTAGGTAGATAGATAGACAAATAGATAAACATATAGATAGACAAAAAATTAAACAGATAGATAATCATATAAATAGATAGATAAATAGACAAATAGATAGATAGATAGATAGATAGATAGAGAGATAGATAGAAAGATAGATAGACAGAGAGACAAATAGACAGATTAATAAATAGATTTATAGACAGATTGATACACCGAGTGATAGATAGATAGATTGATTGAAAGGTAGATTGATAAATAGAAAGATAGACATATTCAAAGATAGATACTCAAACATATAGATAAAAAGATCGATAGATTGTTTGATTGATAGATAGATACACATAATGATAGAAATATTGATATAAAGATTAAAAGATTTATAGATAGATGATAGAGAGATTGATATATAGATAGATATATAGGTAGATAGAGTCAGATATATATATATAGAAAGATAGATAGATAGATAGACATATAGGTAGATAGATATATAAATAGATTGAGTGATTGATTGATAGGTAGGTATATAGATAGATAGAAAAACATATAAATTGACATATAAATATATATTAGATAGAGAAATAGATAGACAGATGATATATAGATAAATAGATATATAGATATATAGATAGATAGATAGACAAATTGAAACATAGAAAGATAAATAGATAGATCAACATATAGATATACTGATAGATTGCTAGATAGATAAATAGATAGATAGATAGATAGTTAGTTAGATAGTTAGTTAGATAGATAGAGAGATAGACAGATATATAGACAAATATATAGATAGATTGATAGACATATAGCTATTTAGATAGATAGACAGATACATAGATAGATACATAGATAAATAGATAGATAGAAAAATTGATTGATAGTTATATATATAGATAGATAGATAAACATATTGATAGATAGATTAATAGACAGGCCGATAGACAGATAGATAGATGGATTGCTATAAAGATAGATACACATAGATAGACAAATAAATATACAAATAAATAGAGAGATAGATAGACATATAGATTCTTAGATAGATAGATAGATGAATATAAAGATAGAAAGATATAAAGAAAGAAAGATAGATAAATAAACATATAGATAGACAGACAGATAGATAGCTAGGTCGATTGACATATAGATAGATAGATAGATAGATATATAGAAAGATAGATAAACATATAGATAAATAGAGTGATAGACAAATAGCAAGACTAATAGATAGATAGATAGATAGAGAGACAAATAGATAGATATATTGATAAACAAATAGATAGATAGATATATAGATAGGCAGACAGATAGACAAATAGATAAATAGAAAGATCGATCAATAGATAGATAGATAGACAAATAGATAGATAGATAGATAGACATATAGATAAATAGACAAATAGATAGATAGACAGATAGATAAATAGACAGATAGATAGACAAATAGTTAGATAGATAGATAGATTGATTGATAGATATAAAGGCTGATAGATAGAGAGACATAATGATAGATAAATAGATAGATTGATAGATAAATAGACAAATAGATAGACCAGATAGATAGATAGATAGACAAATAGATAGAAAGATAGATAGACGTATAGAAAGTTAGATAGAAACACATATTGATAGACAAATTTATTGACAGATTAATAGCCAGATAGATAGATAAACAAATTTATAGATAGATAAGTGGATAGATAAAAAAAGACATAGATAGATAGATAGAATATTGATAGACTAATAGATTGATTGATTGATTGGCTGTTTGATATAAAGATTGATATATAGAATTATAGATAGATAGACAGATTGATATGCAGATTCATAGACTCAAATAGATAGATAGATTGAAATATATATATATATATATAGATACACAGAGATATAAACAAATATATAAATAGATAGATAGAGATCACTAAAAGAAAAATCACAAATAGTTATTAACTAGCTAAATGGACTTTTTCTGTAGCTTAAGTGGATATAATGATGGATTAACAATGGAACCTTTCCCAATCTAAAGTAGAAGTGTCAAACGAGTCGTGTTGAGCCGGCCTACCATGAGTTTTGTAGGCCCAACCATGCTACCATGCCGGGCTAGGCACATCTATAGTAACTATGCCATGCCTGGCCCTACATGGTTTATTCGAGCAAGGCTCGGCATGGTTTTGTTGGCACGGCTAGTTTTTGGTCGTGCCTGGTCAGGCCTGTACGAGGCAGTTTAAAAAAATTTAATTTTTTTTTTATTTTTTTTCATTTTTTGTTTAGAATAATTATGTATTTATAAAATATGAATTAGATAATAATTAAAACTATTTAAATTGTAAATATTTGAATAGTTATAAAGTTTTTTATTATATTATTTGTTTTAATTCTATTTTAATTAGTTTATAATTTATTATAATTATATTTTAGAATTTTTTATGAAATTATTAAAAATTAACATAAAATAAACACAACATTTATTTAACAAAAATAACAAAGTCACACTCACAAAGCCAAGTGCCATGTAGCCAAACTAAAGCAAATACAATATAAATAAAAATAAGTACAAAACATCAAAATCAAAAATCAGAATCAAAAATAACTCATAAGGAAAAGAATAAGTGTAACAAAAGTCTTTATGTCGGCATGTCAAAATCCTGCAATCGTCAACCATCAAGCATCAATTAGCAACCTCATAAATCATCTATCTTCGTATCATTATTATCCTCAACCTCAATATCAATATTACTATCATATGGATCATCAATAGTAATCAACTCCTCCGCATTCACTATAGTCCCACTACCAGTCCCAGCATGATCCTTAATGCTAAACCTTGAATCCTCTCAATCCTTCATGCATACTAAAGCCTCACAATATCTTGATATAATCTCGATCTTCTATCCAAAATCACATTCACTGCAAAAAAAAATAGGCTCCACTACTACGCTCGACATATGAGGAGTCAATAGATCTTGTGTCATCTTAGATAGCATGGAAAAGTTGGACTCATATGATTTCTACCACTATAATATATCATGATTCTTAGTATCAAAATGTGATAGGATTGAGTAGTAATTGGTATCTAAGTACTGAGACAGCTCACTCCTATTCGATAGTACACCCCGTCGTTTTCCCCTAGCTAACTACTTGGAAAAATCATCATCTCTGAATATGGTATCAATGTCCATATTCAAAGCCTCACTACTAGTACCACCACACCTAGTATCATAGTATTTGAAAAGGTCAGTCAACTTTTAATGAATGAACCATTCAGGCGAGTCTTCTAGGTTCAACCACGTGGAAATGTAAGTCAAAATGTTATCTACCCATTCCACCTTAACCATAAGGTCCATGCATGTAGCGAGATAATAAAGAGATGGAATGGTAGTCCAGTACTTTAAGTACTTGGTTTCCCTATCTGTAACCATATGGCTAAGTTTCGGGTCAGCTCGATACTACTTAAACATGCTACTAATCTTGCATATGCACCTGAGGGCAATGCAAGTCATGGGAGTATAAACCAACGAACACATGTTCGTCATGTCATAAAAAATTTTTAGGAATCATAAATTAAATTCATAAAACCTAGTTAGTGTCGTCACAAAAAAGTTCTTCACTCTTACTATTGACATAATCAGATATCACGTGTTTGTATCCAACACATGACTCCAACATTAGGTACATATAATTCCAATAGTATCTCACATCTGATTTGAATTTCTTCTTCTTAAGATTCACAGACAAACAGAGACTACCGAGCTCCAATTGTCTGTGATGCATACAAATATATTTTAGTGAGTTACATATGTTTTCCAAAGCGAAGAAACACACATTCATCCCCACTTGTAAAATCATGTAAATCACGTGACACATACATCTGACGTGGAAATCTCTTTTAATGCAACCTCTCTAATATTCTTAACAAACATGTTAATTGCTACTCCATTATTAGATACATTATTGAATGTGATACTACAATTTTTTTTGAATTTTATATTCTCTAAAGATAACACGCACTCAAAAATGGAAGGGCCATCATGAGGATGGAGAATCTCGGAGAATCTTAAAATTTTTTTATTCACGGTCCATTTAAAATTTACATAGTGAGTGGTGAGACATGCATAAGATGCATCATCGTGACTAGTCCAGATATCGGACGTCACGGGCACCACTCCACTATAGACCATAAATTCATTAATTATTAATTATTTTTCTAACTTATAATATTTTAATATATCATTCCAAGTCGTGGAGCTAGAAAACCTATGATAAGTAGGCTATAAATATGTCTGCATGATGCTCACTATCCTTAGATCATTCAAAAATATGATCGGGAGATCCATCAATGTGATAAGTATGGTCATGCTTTCCCAACCCAACTCGCTAAGGTATATGAAGGGGGTAAACTTGAAGACTGAATTGGATCTAGTCTCAAAAAATGTAGAGATAAGTTGGGTTTGCCTAGGATCTAATGTACCATGTGTTTTGGTGCATAATTTGGCATGCCTTTTAAGGTGTCCAGTCCCAAATACAATCTTACAATATAAACTTTTCTTACAATATTTGTACAATGTCATTTCTTCTTTCTCACCCCTAATATTTTTTTGTTTTATTATATCAAAATGAGTCCAAACTACAGAAGTCCTCCTTTTTTTTGTTTTTAGATGTTTGGGCTGAGATGAGCGGAGAAACCAAAGTTTCAGCAACATGAGAACTTTGTGTAAGATTTTCATTTTCTAAATTTAAATTAATTTTATTAGTATTTGTATTTGTTAATTTTTTGGTTTTTATAGTCAAAAGGATAGCTTAAAGAGTAGAGAGAAAAAAAATAGAAATACTTGTAAAGTAGTGTAAAGGAAAAGCACATGGACCAAAAATCCAACTTCTTAAGACCAATGCAAACACCAACTAAAGACGAGCATGAGTTGTGAATCCCAAAAAGCCGAGCCAAAATCCCAAGAAAGAGAATTTTAGGAGAGAGGTTTGAGATAGAGAATGTGAGTTTTTATGTTTTTTAAAAACTTAAAGATTAGAAAGAGGGGGTGGGGTGATCTTATAGAAAAAAATTTAAAATTTTTATTATAAAAAGTATTTTTTTTGAATTTTTTTAAAATTTTTTTAGGGCAGAATCATGTGGGCCGTCGGATTCTACCCCATAGCCATTGGAGGCAAATCCGATAACTAAATTTCAAATAATTTTTCTTTAAATATTTGAACCATTGGCCGTAAACCAGTAATAGGCCATTGAAGTTGGGGTTGGTTTAGATCCGGGCCTACCTTGTTTCCGAATCAAATCAGGCTGAGCCTCAACCTGATAAGGGAGTACGGTAGCGGTATCTCAGCTCGTGATGAGGTACTGAGCCAACCAGGCCATGGTACCATGTCGGGCCAGGAATAGCATGAGACCCAGTTGGCTTCAGCACAACATGGCATGGGCACGAACATAAGAAATTCTAGTGCCGTGCAGGGCTAGGAATGGCACAAATTGGCCCATTTGACACCTCTAATCTAAAGTGCTTGTCACAAAAATTAAAGAGTAAATATTTTCCCTATCAAAATTAGCAAGAGATAATTCCCTAGCTAAATTATCGAAGGAAAATTCCCTAGCTAAATAGCGACGGAAAAATCTCTAGCTTTATTCATTCCAAAATTATTTTCATATTTTTAATTTTTTACATAAAATTTAATTAAATATTTTTATAAAAACATAAACCATAAACCATTTTTAATAATTAACAAAAAATAAAACAATTAATAAAATATTTTGATATAATATGTTAGATAGTTAAAACAGAAACATAACAAAACATGATTACATCTTATTCTTTATCAATGTATCTAATGACAGTGCATAAAGTATAATCTGTTTGTGAAATTGATGTTGCTTTCTTGCCCACACCTCCTCAAGATCTACATACTAATCTAGCACCTAAGCATGTCACTCCATGCCCATCTGCATTGTTTCTTTTAGTTCTAGTCTGTATTTCCTCTCCACCTCCAACTCATTCCTTTTTTTTCCTAATGCCCTTCTTGTATCTAGCTACTATTCCAACAACACTTTTTTTAACCTTGTGATCAGTTGCATGTATGTATACTTGTGCATGTATGTATGTGTATGTTTGTATGTGTGTGTAAACACAGACACATGTACTTTCATGCTAATACACATACCATCAAAGTCAATAGAAAGAAATAATCTAGGGCTTAAAAACACACATATATGTCTTTCAGACATGGTCAAGATCTACTACTTCTTTGTCCTTTGGTACTCTATGCAGATAGAGAACATTGTTACACCTGCACATAGTTGAAGTTGACAGGTTCAATCTAAATCATGATTAAAAAAATAAATCATTTAATACGAGGAAAAGGATATAGATACATTCGAGTATGACAATGCCATATTTCATATTTAATAAAACAAGTAGGCACCTTATCATTGCCCCTCTTTTATTCTTTATACTACTGGAGCCATGATAATAAACTCGAGCAAGCATAACCTACAGAAATGAACTCATGGTTTCGAACTTGAGATTCTTTGTCGAGGTTAATGGAGCAATTAGGGTTACATGTTGTGCTTTTTGTAAGTAATCCAGATTCAATCATTTGCCAGCCAGAGCCACTCTCACATGTAGTTTTTTTGCTAATGCACCCATTTTTCTTCTTTTTTAAAACTTCGTCAAATGCACGACTAGTGAAATATGAAGTGTTTATGTATGCTTATATACAATAGTCGACACAATGGTACATATGAATAAGTGTGTGTGTGTGTGTGTTTGTTTGTTTGTTTGTGCCTTTGTGGGTGTGTAGTTGAGTCATTGATGGGTAGCATATATGACTCCTATATAGCACTAGAAAAATTTGAGAGAAAAAAGTAAAATAAAAAGATTCTTTTTGCCCATTGAGATTGAGGCTAAGATTCATGCTTCCAACTGGAGCAGTGACTAGATAAAGTTCCCAAATAGTCTTCAGAGAGGGAATGCCTACTTTACACTTAATAAAAGTTTGGAATGTGGTGATTCCCATGAGCCATACTTTTCCAGCCTCGTTGCCTATTTCGTAGATCAGACTTTGTATCTTTGAGATAATGTACTCTGTAATGTAGTTACTTACTTGCCAACTATAATTTGGCCAGATATTAGAGACTCATTTAAGATCACACATATATAATAACTTCTCTACTCGGATAACCATCTACGATGTACTTAAGCTCCATACATTTTTGGAAAATATCTACTTTTGAATGATTCCTTAAAGAGAATAAAGGAAATGTTAATAATCTAACCATTTCAATTTTTTCCCTCACTCATCTGACTACTCTCTCTATGCTTGCCACACACTCTCCAATAATCACTATGTTTTTTTTCTTCCTCTCCATCACCGGTAAAACCCTCATCACATTTTTGGTCTTAGTCAGTGTTTCTAATGGCGAGCTTAAGTCCTTCCCCAATGGTTCAAATTGACTAAAAGAAAGAAATGAAGAAGGATAAGAGTTCACTGTGGTGAGAGGTTTTATGGATTCTTATGAATTCTTGAGAATTGGAGTGATATTTGCAGTGGCAGCCATAGCGGTGGATGTACATCTGGAACAAATATCCATGGATACTACTTGTTCAACCTTGTTTTTCACTGAGTTGGATTCCACACACTCTCCTAATTATTCCCAATGCCTACATTTTACAATTTTTAAAATGTAATAGCCAACATTCACAATGCCACCTTTGATTTTTAAAATTAATAGGGTAGCAATGACCATCATTTACAACGACACAAATTTCCATGTTGTTTCCAGATGTATAGTTTGGTAATATTTTTCAAACTAGCATTATATTTTGGATTTTTTTATTTAAAATGTATTATTTCTAAACAAAACTTATTAGAATGTGCCAAAAAAAGGGAAATGGAAGTTGAAATACAACAGGCTGCATGGTATTGAATTTTTGTACACTAGTAGGTTCATATAGGAGTCCACCGAAACAAGGAAACCTAAAAGAAATCAAAGAAAAAAAAAGAGAAAAAAATGGAATGCACTGGAAAAAAAACACAAGGTTGCTCACCTTTGTATTCCATTCCCCACTTGAGTTTTACCATGACCGTCTTCCCAGTCAAGTTGTTAAGAATAGGCTTGGGATTAACGGGGATGGTCTGTAATATTCACTAATAAAAAAACTAATGAATGGTGCTATCATGCACGTATGCATCAGATATTTATCTTCATTTACATAAAGTGGATAGGCATGTATTTATGCAATATACAGGCATACAGCACGAATATAGTATAACTATATATGCCAAAACCCACACGCGCACATACATGCATGCACACACTATTTTTTTACATTCTCATATTTCTTTATCTTGTCCATATATTGTACCTTTCTAGTTGACCTGAACCATTGATGCATGGAAATTGTCATTACAAAAAATCAAATTTTTTTTCTAATCTACATATCCTACATGATCTAAAATTTATTATTATGTTTTTTCCTTGAGAAAACTATAAGAAAACATTATTTTATGAAAAATAAATGATGATTTGAAAGAATATTTGATGGTTGTAAGCATGAATAGTTAATCTTACTTTGATGCAGGAGAAACTAAAAGCTAGTATTAATAAAATTCATGAAAGAAAAAAATCTATGAATATCTCGTGTACACAAAAAATTGTATAAGAAAACTTGATTACTACTTCATAGAAAATTTACCCCAACCACTCATTATAATCATCAATGAAATCATATCTTAACACTATTGTAAACAAACATTACTCTAACCATAAGAACATGAGTTCAATCAACAAGAATACCAAATATACTTTTTCAAGATGCTTGTCAAATCACCTATGATTATGTTTAAGTAGATGTCTTACCTGTACTCCATTTCCATTATAATAGCTCATCCAACTTCTATGCACAACTTCATAGTTTCAATACATTCAGTTTGTCATGATGCAATTAGGTTCGCCTTGATAAGAAGGGTCTACGCCCTATCCAAGTAACCAAATAAAATTAAAAACAAAAAAAACAAAAAAACAAAAACTTTACAACTCAATGCTATGCCAAGCCTATTAAAAGCTCATTGAGAAATCAACATCTCATCTCTTGCTTGTATTTGAGGTCGTAGAGGATCTGATCTGGCTCATAAAACTCAGATTCAGCAGCATCCACCCCCATGGGCCACATATGGAATTGATGTAGTGAATATCGAGGCTTAAACCTTGTGAGCAATGATTTCAATAACACATAATGGGAGTGTGATGGTTTTGATAACATACAGTGAGCATATGAAGATTTGCATAGCACACAATGCACGGGTAATCGTGGTAGCTAGTGAATAGTGGATGCACTCCTTCTAGGGGTTTACAGCTCTTTCCAACACACCCCCCCCCTAAAAATTAGCTTTCCATGGGGTAGATTTTAATACCATGAAAAACATTAAATCACACAACATAAAATAAATATAATATACTTGCTGAATAACCTCATACAAACAATGCCCTTATATAACATGTTATTTTAATTAGGACAACTCACAGGATGAATAATCTCTATTACACTCTCGAAGTGTACTTGTGTGTGCTAGGCATGCCTCAATGTGTAAGACATGCTAATTCATTTTCCAAAAAGCTATCAATAGAATAACGTATCAATTGATAAAGTAGAGAACCTGACACCCAGCAAAACATTGGAATATCACAAACATCATGCTCATCAATAAGATAGTTATATATAGTATATATGTACATATAATATTAGTGTATATGTACATATACAAAGTATATATGCACATATATATTGCAGTATATATTACATATATACTATAGTATATATACATATACACTTCAATATATATGGATGTCTTATAGATATAGAATAGCAGGTATATATATAAAAAAGTAGGTAAAGTATTATCCCATTTAACTTCACCATCCTCCCAACTATTCTAACTTCTCTTCATTTCATGCTCATTGGCAGGAGATACATCGATGGCTAGTTGTACAGCATGTGGATTGGCACCCACCACAACCCCATTGATAGCCATAGTTCCTCATATTCAGCTTTTTGTCATCCCTAACACTACGAACATGCAAAGAGGGGGAGAACAAGTTGAATGAACACATTTAATTGAATTTCATTAGCAAGCATTATGGTAATTAACAATTCAATAGTTTAATTCCATTGATGACCAATAAAAAGCAGTCGTAGATCTAAACAGTGACAATGCAGATCTCATAAAATAAGAGTGTCAAGAACAAACTTATGTCTACGTGAGACTAGAATTTTTATGTCCATCTCACAACTTTAGAAGTTAACGTGCTATTTCTAGAACCAGGAGGACCAGACAAGCCTTTTATATACCTATAATAGGCTAAAACTCTACCAAAAATATTTGGGTACACACAAACATATTCATAGATATATAAAAATAGTAATATTAGACATGAACAAACACGAATCTGAGTTGATAGTCATACAACTTCAAAAAATATCTAAAAGATGGCCATCAAATGTATAGAGAGAGAGTGTGTGTGCAAAAATAAAATGTTTCAGTAATATTAAAGATAATAGAAGCTAAGCCTCCTTTGATCCAGCTGAGATCAGTATAGATCGGACCCATCCATAGGAAGGACCGTGGCAATGTCTTAAGTCTTTGAATCAGAATTTTTTTAAGCCTCTCACATCAAATGTCCTACAAAAATTCAAGATTAGGTTAATCGGCAAAGCAAAGAACAAAACCAGAATAAAGAAAAATGATACCTCTAAAAAAATCTCATATTGTTTAGCTATACATAGACAAAAATCAAAAATTATTTAGAAATAATTCTGATACAAAATCATCCTGATTATTAGTTGGTGCATTTGTGCCAGCCTCTCTTACATAGTTTTGTAGTTGGATCTTGAAATGCTATCTATTGCATCAATGCGGCTAACTGTGACTCCATATAGTACATCTGCTGTTGCATTAAATTTTTAATTTCTTTCATCTCATCATTCATTTCTTTCATCTCATCATTTATTTCTTTAATTTCTTGCATTTTTTCTGTCCAATGATTAATCTGCTCATATATCTTTTCTTTTATTTTTTTTCATTTATTCTTTCAATTGAGATATATGCTCATCTATCTCTTTCATTTCTATCTTCATAACTTCAAAACTTTTATTTGTTTCCATTACTTGTTGTTCAACCACCTCATCCACCATTGTTATGACAAATGAATTAGAAGCATGACTACTACAACAAAATTCTAGTCCCTTCAAGCTGTTGCTGTACCCTCACTGCTTCTTATGACCTTTTATGGTCTCTATAAGATAGGATCAAAGTCAATTGATTGAAGATCCATAGAACCTTCAACATGTAGAGAAGCAACTTTCACATGTTCCTCCATGAGTTCTTGTGATAAAATAGAGAAAAATACTATTCAAGATATACATAAAATAAATTTAATAGTTTGCATTCTAAACAACTTTCAAAATTTACTGTAGTATCATAAAATTTTATTAGTATAACAAATTCTTACATAAATCATCTGAGACTTTTTGTCAACAAACTGACAATCTGCTTTCTTTAGATGCATCTTTCTGAAAATCTCATAAAAATTGGGATCACGACCCAATTATCTAGCCTATAGTATGTATTTATTAAGTTAAAAAATAATAAATATTAAATAATTTTAACAAAATTAATAAAACCATGTACAGATTTGATTTATTTGAACTATTAGGATAACCACTAAATATATAAATGTTTTAAATTTTAAAATTGTACCAAATATCGAGCTTGCTCAATGCTCTATGTTGACGCTCCTGTGTGGCAAGATATTTCTGTACCTAGTCCTATTAATCTTTAGAGATAAAAAAAATGTTTTTGGCTCTAAAGATCTACTTGGATTGGGGGTACTTTAGAGATAAATTTAACTAAATTATTTAGTTTTTATAAATTTCAATACGGGCGAATATCTCTATATTTATCTTTAAATATCAATTTATTTTCATTTAAATATTATGATAAATTAGTAATTTTTTTTATAATTTAAAATTTTTAAATTTGTTAGTAATTATTTTTTTAAAAATTTCTTTTATCCATAAAAATATTTTTTATAGTTAAAATAATATTAATATTTACTAGTTTTTTCGTTTATTATTATATTTTATTTTATAATAAATTATTTAATCTTTTTATTAGTAGAAATTTTAATATATGTTCATTTAGTTTTTAAAATATCTTTAAAAATTTTTATATTTATAGAATTAATAATTTAATGTTATTGTAATCTTTATTAATAGTTATTGTAGTCTTTATTTATAGTATTGTAGTCTTTATTTATATTAATTTTTTTGCATTTATATATTTTTTCAATTATTTGTTTATAATAACCTATTTTTATAATTATACAAAGAGAATGTGACTTTCAAGGATCGCTCATCAATAAACCAATGAATACGTATCTTTAATATACAAAATTAAATAAAAAATTAAAATAAATAATATATAAAAAAAAATTAAATCATTAAAGAATAGTGATGAAAATTATCCCCAACTCAAATAGTTAGGGAAAAATCCCTAGCTGAATGGATATATTTTGTGAAAAATAAAATTTAAGGAATAATCACTTGTAATAAATTTTAAAAAGTAAAGAAAATTCAGATAATTATTTAGCAATAGATTTTGACTCACACTAATTAGATAGAGATATACCATCGCTAAATTCCGTGTTTTTTTTGTGTAGAAATCTACGAAAATATTAGCAACAAAATATTTTCAATGAAACATTTCCATCAATAATCCATCACTAATCCGGTGCAAAATTTTAATTTAATGTAAAATTAAAATTATTTGTTATTCCATAGCTAATCCCTCGATAATTAGGTTGGGATTTTGTCCCTAGCCAAATTTCCCTAGCTAAATCGATATTTTCTTGTAGTGCATATAGTTATATAGAAAGATAGACAAATACATAGATAGATAGATAAATAGATAGATAGATAAATAGATAGATAGAAAAATAGAAATAGATAGATAGATAGATACTTAGATAGATAGATAGATAGACATATAGATAAATAGATTGATAGACAGATTGATAGATAGATTGATAGACAGATTGATAGAAAGATTGATAGATAGATTGATAGATAGATTGATAATTGATAGATAGATAGATAGATAGAAAGATAGATAGACACATAGATAGATAGATATACAATTAGATAGAGAGATAGATAGACAGATAGATAGTTAGATAGATAGATAGACAAATTGAAAGATAGAAAGATAGAAGGATAGATAGACATATATATAGACAAATAGATAGTTAGATAGATAGATAGGTCAATAGATAGACAGATAGACAGATAAATAAATATATAGATAGATAGACAAATATATAAAAAGATAGATATACAGAGCGATAGTCAAATAGTTAGACAAATAGATAAATAGATAGTTAGAAAGATATATAATTAGAGAGATAGACAGATAAACAAATTTATATACAGATAGATAGACATATAGATAGACTATTAGTTAGAAAGATAGACAAATAGATAAACAAATAGATAGATTGATAGATAGTTAGATAGTTAGATCGATAGATAGATAGACAAATCAGATAGACAGACAAATAGATAGATAGATATATAGAAAGATAGATATACAGATAGATAGAATGACAGATAGATTGACAAGTAGATAGATAGATAAATAGACAACTAGAAAGAAGAAAGATAGATAGATATATATATATATATATATAGAGTGATAGATAAAGAGATAGAATGAGAGATAAATCACTAGATATATAGTTAGATAGACAAGAGATAGAAAATTAGATATGTAGATATATAGTTAGAAAGATAGATTGATAGAAATTTTTATTGACAGATTGATAGAAACATAGATAGACAAGTAAGTAGATAGATAGATAGACAGATAGATAGACAGATATATAGATAGATAAATAAATAGATTCTTAAAAAGATTGATATATAGAGTGATAGATAGGTTGATAGAGAGATTTATAAACAAATTAATAGACTGGTAGATAGATAGATATATCGATAGAAAGATAGAAAATTGATAGAAAGATAAATACAAAGATAGATAGATAAAGATATTAGATTGATAGAGATATATAGAGATAAACAAATATATAGATAAATAGACAGAGATAAAGAGACGGAAGGACATATAGATACATAAATAGATAGAAAGATAGATAGATATACAAATAGATAGATAGATAGACAAATAGACAAATAGATAGATATACATATTAATAAATAGATAGGTAGATAGATAGATTGACAGATAGATATGTAGATAGGTTGAAAGACAAATAGATAGATAGAATGATAGATAGATTAATAGATTGATACATAGATTAATAGTTAGATTTACAGAGAGATTGTTAGAAATATAGATAGATAGATAGTCAGATAGATAGACAATAAGAAAGATAGATAGATAAATAGATAGAAAGATAGATAAATAGTTTGATAGATAGATAGAAAAATAGATAGATAGATATACAAATAAATATACAAATAGATAGCCATATAGATATATATATATAGATACAGAGAAAGAGAGAAAACTATATAGATAGATAGATAGGTAGGTAGATAAATAGAAATACATAAAGATAGACATATAGATCAATATATTGAAAGATAGATAAATAGGTAGATAGATAGATAGACAGAAAGATTGAAAGATAGATAGATATAAAGATAGATAGATAGACAAATATATAAATATATAGATAGAAAGATAAAGAAATACATATACAGATTGACAGATAGATAATAAACAAATAGATAGATATATAGATATATAGATAGAAGTGATAGAAAGATAGACAGATTGATTGATTGATTGATTCATAGATAAATAGATGGATAGAATGATTGATTGATTGATAGACAGACAAATAGATAGATATACAAATTGATAGATAGATATATATAAAGACTAACAGATTGATAAATAGAATGATAGATATATATACTGATAGATAGTGAGATAAATAAAGAAATAAATAGAAGGATAGATTGATTGATTATTAAAAGATTAATAAATAGATTAATAAAGAGATAGATAGATAGATAGACAAGTAGACAGAGAGATAAAAAGAGAGATAGATATATAGATTGATTGATTAGTAGATAGATAGATAGATAGATTGATAGATTAATAAAAAGTTTGATAGATAGATTGATAGAGAGATTTATAGACAGATTGATAGAAAGATAGAATGAAAGATAGATAGAAGAAAAGATAGACAAATAGAAAAACATATAGATAGATAGATAGATAAATATATATAAAGATAGATAATTAGATATTTAGATAATTAGATAGATTATTAGACAAAGAGATAAATATATATAGATAGATAGATAAATAAATAGATTGATTGATTGACTGTTAGATTGATTTATTGATTTACTGATAGATAAATAGAATGATAGATAGAGTAATAGATAGACAGATAGATATATAAACAAATAGATAGATAGATAGACAGACAAATAGATAGATATATAGATAGATAGATTGTTAGACAGATATATATATATATATATATATATATATATATATATATATATATATATATATATATATATGCGTGTGTGTGTGTGTGTAGATATATATATTGATAGATAGATTGACAAAAAGATTTAAAGAAAGATAGATATACAGATAGATTATTAGATATATAGATAGAATGATAGATAGATAGATAATTATATAGATAGAGAGATAAAAAGATAGATAAGAAGATAGATAAAAAGATAGATAAATAGATAGATAAAAAGATAGATAGACATATAGATAAACAAATAGATAAACAGAAAGATAGATAGATATATTGATAAAAAGATAGATAGATAGATATACAGATAGAAAATTTGATGGATAGATTAATAGATTGATTGATTTAAAGATTGATAGACAGATAGATAGATTGATTGATAAATAGATTTATAGATAGATTGAAAAACAAAAAGATTGAAAGATAGATAAATAGATATATAGATAGAGTCTTATATAGGTTTTTAGACAAATAGATAAATATATATATAGATATATAGATAGAAGAATAAATAGATAGATAGAAAGATAGATAGATAGATAGATACTTATATAGATAGATAGATAGATAGATAGATAGATACAAAGATAGTTAAATAGATAGATTAATAGACTGATAGATATATAGATAGATAAACTTATATATAGATGATAAGATAGACAGATATATAGACAAATATATTGATAGATAAATAAATAGATATATAAATAAATAGATAGTTAGATAGAAAGATATGTTGATAGATAGATAGATAGACGGATAGATAAACAAATAGAGATGATATATAGATAGAAAGATAGATACATGGATACATAGATAGATTGATAGACAAATTTATAGACAAATAGTTAAAAAGGTAGATAGATAGATAGATAGGTAGATAGATAGATAAAGTGAGATAGACATAGATAGATAGATGTACATATAGATATATAAAAATATCGACAGATAGAAAGACACATAGATAGATTGTTAGATTGATGTATCTATATTCCTATCTACATTTCTACCTATCTCTCTACCTATCTTTGTATATATATATTTATCTATCTATCTTTCTTTCTTTATTTCTATTGATATGTTTATCTATATAGTAGTATAAATCTTTACCTATCTATATGTATATCTGTCTTATTGTATATATGTCTATCTATCTAGTTGTCTATCTAATATGTGTATATATATATGTCTATCTATTCGCATATTTGTAGGTCAATCTACTTGTGTATCTATTTATATATCTAACAATCTATCGATCGATCTATCTATATATCTATATATCATTCTATCAAACTATATATCTATCTATATATCTATCTATATCTTTGTCTATCTATCTTTCTTTCTTTATTTTTTTGTTTCTTTATTTCTATATATATATATATATCAATTTATCTACCTATATATCTTTTTATCTATCAATTTCTCTATCTATATATTTACCTATCTATCTAACTATTTATCTGTATGTCTATCTGTCTGTCTATCTGTCTGTCTGTCTGTCTATATATCTATCTGTCTATCTATCTACTATATATATATATCTATGTATATTTCTATATATCTATATATATATATATAGCTATCATTATATCTATATACTAATCTCCCTATCAATCAATCTAGCTATTTATCAATCAGTCTATGTGTCTTTCTTTCTATATATCTATATGTTTGTCTATTTATTTGTCTTTCTTTATATATATATCTATCTTTCTATCTTTCTATCTATCTATTTGTATGTTTATCTATCTATTTATATGTCTACATATATATATATATATATATATATATATATATATATATATATATATATATATCTCTCTCTCTCTCTCTATCAAAATATCTTTCTATCAATCTATCTAGTTATCTATCTATCTATTTATATATCTATATTGCTATCTATCTATCTATCTTCTTATCTAGTAATCTATCTATCTACCTATATATCTCTAAACTATCTACATTTCTACCTATCAATCTACTTATATTTCTATCTATCTATTTATCTATATGTCTATCTATCTATTTATCTATATGTTTATCTATATAGTTGTATAAATCTCTACCTACCTACCTATCTGTCTGTCTAATTGTATATATGTCTATCTATCTTGTTTTCTATCTAATATGTATATATATATATTTATCTATCTGTCTATTTGTAGGTCTATCTACTTGTATATCTATTTATATATCTATCTATCTATCTATCTTTCTCTACTACCTATCTATTTTTTTATCTTTCTGTATTTCTTTCTTTATTTTTATCTATATATCTATCTATCTAACTATTTATCTGTCTGTATGTATATATATATATATCTACAATATATATATATATATATATCCATTTATATATGTAAAATTTTATATGTCTATCTATACATATAGCTATCTATATATATATTTATATCTATCTATTTATCTATCGATCTACCTATTTTCTTTCTATCAATCTATCTATTTATCTATTTGTCAATGTGTCTATCTATCTATTTGTATGTTTATCTATCAATTTATATGTCGACCTATATATATATATATATATATGTATATATGTATATATATCTTTCTATCTATCAATTTGTATGTCTATCTATTTATCTATATATATGTCTACATATATATATATATATATATATATATATATATATATATATATATCTTAATATTATCTATCAATCATTCTAGTTATTAATCTATTTATTTATTTATCTATCTTGCTATCTATCTATATTCTTATCTAGTTATCTATCTATCTTCCTATATATCTATAAACCTATCTACATTTCTACCTATCTATCTACCAATCTATCTATCTATTTATTTATCTATCTATCTATTTATCTATATGTTTATCTATTTAGTTGTATAAATTTATACCTATCTATCTATCTATCTATCTGTCTGTCTGTCTGTCTCAATGAATATATGTCTATCTATATAGTTATCTATCTAATATGTATATATATATATATATATATATATATATATTTCTATCTAGGTATCTATTTATAGGTCTATCTACTTGTCTATCTATTTATATATCTTTATATCTATCTATCGATCTATCTATATTCATATATTTCTATCAATCTAATTATATATCGATCTATCTATCGATCTAATATGTAATTTTCTATCTGTCTATCTATCTATCTACTATATATGTGTATGTATATATACACACACACACACACATATATTTTTCTATGCTTATTTCTGTATATCTATCTAACATATATCTATCTTTCTATCTATATCTATCTATCTACCTATCTCCCTATCTATCAATCTATCTATTTGTCTATCTATCAATGTGTCTATCTATCTATCTATCTATATGTTTGTCTATTTATTTGTCTTTCTTTATATATATCCATCTTTTTGTATGTGTATCTATATATATATATATATATATATATTCCTACACACACACACACACACACACACACATATATATATCTCTCTCTCTATCTATCTTTCTATCTATCTTTCTATCTAAATATCTTTCTAACAATCTATCTATTTATCAATCTATCTATTTATTTATCTTTCTTGCTATCTATCTTCTTATCTATTTATTTATCTATCTTCCTATATATCTATAAAGCTATCTACATTTCTACCTACCTAACTATCTATCTATCTATTTATCTATCTATCTATCTATGTATATGTTTATCAATATAGTAGTATAACTTTTTACCTATCTATTTGTCTATCTGTCTATCTATATATATGTCTTTATGTCTATCTATCTATATGTCTTTATGTCTATCTATCTAGTTGTCTATCTAATATGTATACTATTATATTTCTATCTATCTGTCTATTTATAGGTCTATCTACTTGTCTATTTATTTATATATCAATATATCTATCTATCAAACTATATAACTATCAATCTATATAATATGTAATTATCTATCTATCTTTCTTTCTTTCTATATATCTATATAATTATCTATCTATTTATCAATCTATCTATCTATCTGTTTGTCAATGTGTCTATCTATCTATTTGTATGGTTATCTATCTATTTATATGTCTACCTATATATATATATATATATATATATATATATGTATAGATATATATATATATGTATATATAAATCTTTATATCTATCAATTTGTATGTATATCTATTTATCTATATATATGTCTACATATATATATATATATCTCTCTCTCTCTATCTATCTTTCTATCTAAATATCTTTCTAACAATCTATCTATTTATCAATCTATATATTTATTTATCTTTCTTGCTAACTATCTTCTTATCTATTTATTTATCTATCTTCCTATATATCTATAAAGCTATCTACATTTCTACCTACCTAACTATCTATCTATCTATTTATCTATCTATCTATATATTTATATGTTTATCAATATAGTAGTATAACTTTTTACCTATTTATCTGTCTATCTGTCTATCTATCTATATGTCTTTATGTCTATCTAATATATATACAATTATATTTCTATCTATCTGTCTATTTGTAGGTCTATCTACTTGTCTATTTATATATATATCTATATATCTATCTATCAAACTATATAACTATCAATCTATTTTATATGTAATTATCTATCTATCTATCTTTCTTTCTTTCTATATATCTATATAATTATCTATCTATTTATCCATCTATCTATCTATCTGTTTACCTGTCTATCTATCTATCTAACTATCTATCTATCAATCTATCAATCTATCAATCTATCAATTTATCAATCTATCAATCTATCAATCTATCTATCAATATGTCTATCTATCTATTTATCATTCTATTAATCAATCTATCTATCTATCTATCTATCATTCTATCAATCAATCAATCTATCTATCTATTTTTATCTATCTCTCTCTCTATCTATCTATCGATATATCTATATGTCTATATGTCTATCTATATATATCTTTATATGACTTTTTATCTAGTTGTTTATCTATATATATATATATATATATATCTATCTATCTATCTAATTATGTGTCTTTCTTTCTATCTAATTATGGTCCTTTTTATCTATCTATCTATCTGTGTGTGTGTGTGTGTATATATATATATATATCTTTCTTTTTGTTTCTATCTATTATTCTATCTATATTTCTATATATCTTTCTATTTATCTATTTATATATCTATTTATCTTTCATTCTTTTTTTGGATCTATTTATCTATCTATCTATATATGACTATTTATATATTAATCTATCTATATATCTATCCACCTTCCTATCTATCTATTATCAAAAATGCATCTATCTATCTTACTATGTTTCTTATATCTATTTGTCTATCTATCTATCTAACTATCTATCTATTTATATTTGTATATCATTATAGCTATTTATCTGTCTTTCTATCTAACTATCTATCTATGTTTCTATTTGTTTATATGTCTATCTGTATATGTATTTAAATATATATCATTCTATCTTTCTTTATGTCAATCTATCTATTTATTTGTCTATCTCTCTATCTATATCTTTGTTTCTCTATCTATCTATCTACCTCTCTATTTATCTTTCTATCTATCTATTAATCTTTTAATATATCTATATATCAATCTATCTATAAACTATCCATCAATTTATCGATCAATCTATCTGTAAATCTATCTATTAATATGTATAGTAATCATATTAAAATATATCAATCAATCTATCTATCCATCTATTTGTGTTTCTGCCTGTTTTTATATCTTTACATCAGCTGGTCTTTCATTCGTTTGTGTATCTATTATCTATCATTTGTTTATCTATTTGTTTATCTATATGTCTATCTATTGGGACTATCAAACTATCTATCTATATATCTATATATCTGTCTATATATCATCTGTCTAACTATCATCTATTTTAATGTTTTATTTATATATCTATATTTTTGTCTAATAATCATTCTATAATATCCACTAATAATCTATCGATCTATCTTTCTATATATATTTATATCAAAAATTCTATCTATATATATGTCCATCTATCTGTCTATCAAACTATCTATCATTATGTCTCTCATCTTTCTATCAATCTATCTAACAACTAACTATTAATCTTTCTTTCAATATGTCTATCAATCTGTCTATCAATATACTATTTATCTATCTATCTATCTATTGTTTTTAATGTCTATCTATTTATCTATCTCTCAATCTAATTATCTTTCTATCATCAGTTTAAAATCTATCTATCTATATTTCTGAATATCTTTTGATCTATCATCTATCATATCTTATCTATCTACTATCATCTATCTATCTATCTATTATAATCTATCTATCAATCTTTCTATAAAACTATAAATCAATCTATTTATCAATCTTTCATCTATCAAACAATCTATATGTCTATCTATCTATTTTTATAACTATCTATCTTCTATATATCTATCTAAAATATAATC